>OOFE01019276.1:8311-28519 GCA_900323365.1 Monocentris japonica | reverse complement strand
AGGCGCTTTGGATAAAAGCATCCACCATATATGCTGTTTTACACATATTAACTTTGCAATGGCAGTGTAAAGTTCGAAGGCTCTCTGTGAAGTTTAAAACACGTGTTTCCCATTACAAGGTCTTGCAAGGTCTTGGAAACTGTTGTTAGTATTAGTATTAGTACTCCAGTCCCCTCAGTAATGAATGGGAGGCTGCTACTTTGTGCACCAGCTGCTCCCAGGCTGCTTTGGGTGAGAGAGCTGCAGCAGCCCTGACCCTGCAAGCTCCTTTATTTTTGGAAAGTTCACAGTTCTTATGTAAATGTTATGCCTTCTTTGATTTACAAACATCATTTAGCAACTTTGTTCTCAGCTGCTTTTGTTGGCAGGCAATTGGTGGAACAATCATTATCATCTGGCCGATGGTGCATCCCAGTCTAATAAGAAAATACATAACAACTTGATTGATAAAGCAGGGATCTAAAAAATGCAGTATCAGTTTCTGTGTTGATCAGAAGTATTTATTTTCATGACCCCTTCTTTTCCAGGCGTTTCAAGAACAATACACAATATTACACATACATTTATTAGTGGTGCAAATTGAGACAAGGATTCTTTTATAAGTTAGATATTTATAAAGTATTCCAAGTGCAATATACTGCAAAAACACAACACAACTCATCTCGATGCGAAACACATGTGGCCTAATACTATGCCTTTAAATATGAGGTATTGTGTACAGCAAAAGTAAAGCCTACACTACGCACTGTGTGCTTGCAAGCTGTGCAGTGACACTCATTCCCTCTCTACTCCCTTCCACTATAATTGTTCTCTCTGTTCATTGAGAAAGATACTATCCATGAAGAAGACATTTATTCAATATATCCATCAACACAGATCTACTGTCCAGCATCAAACAGCTTCTTCCTGCCCTCCATACCAGACATGGCCTCCACGTTCTTACGCCAGTCAGTCACCTCTTCCTTCTGTTCATAAGAGAAAATAATATTCTTTGTCATATTCTATTTCACAAAGAGACTACAGGGGATGACATAACATACTGCCATGATTCAACTTGGGTGTAACAAAAAGAAATCAACCAAGCTTGCAGTTGTCTTGAACACTTTAAAAGCCACCATAAGCAAAATTAATCTATTGTGTTAAATCTAAGTTGAAGCCTACAACCCTTACCTTCTCCTCCTCCTTTTTCACAGTCTTGAGGTTGGCCTTGAAGTCCACAGACTCTTTGACCCTGGCGCCCAGCAGAGCCCCCAGCATGGCATCAGCTGAGATCTTCACCCTCTTGAGAGCAGGTCGCTTCATCTTGCCCTTCAGCTCAAAGATCTTCTGAGACAGATTTTCAATCTGTGGGGAACACGGCGTATTTAAAAAGTGTCAGAGTCCTTTTGCACAACCAGTTTAACTTAAAAATCAGGGGATTGCTTTTGAATTTATTGCAAAAAGCAGCAGCAGGGGAACAAATAATAAAAAATGTTTAGAGCTAAAAGCCGTAAGGAAGAACGTGTTCATAGTTAATATATCCATAAACACATATCTATTCCAGCCCTCCATACCAGACATAGCCTCAATGTTCTTAAGCCAATCAGGTACTTCATCAAAAGAAAAAAGTAATTCATGACATCAGCTGAGGTCTACAAGCCTTTTGTGTTCATTTTTGAGCTGGATCCCCTGATATTTTCATTGATATTTTCATTGATATTTTCATTGAAACAAGATGAATTACGCAAACCATTATCCATGAAACCATTTGACACAATTGAGCCAACATGATATACTGATAATCTAATGAATATGATTTAACATGTACCTCTTTGTCATTCTTGACCACCTTGGCTTGGATGTCATAGCGCTCTTCATCTACCACATCGATCTTATGGTGCAGTTCTCTACACAGAGCCTGGGACGCATTTCAAAAGTAACATCTCTACACACGGTGAATTGAAATACATCTCAAACCAAAGATGTGGAAGTTTTTTTCTTATTTCCACAGCTGCTGTTGATTATTTATGATACATCAATATTCTAGGGGCACAGGAATGTTTTTAAATGCACTACTGTCTGGGTGCTGTTGATTTGACCCCTGCACTCGTTATTAGCTGATTGTAATGTTTGTAGTACATGAATGTAAGCTTCTTCTACTGGTACACATGTTTTGAGTTGTGAAGCTGCTCTAGATAACAGTCAGCTAAATACCTAAAATATAAAATGTAGACCCAGAAACCGAGCACAGACTCTTTTAATATGAAGGAACTGTAGCAGGGCATCTACACACAATAGAGGGATGCTTACATATTGAGCATTTGAAATATAATTTTCTGCCTAACATGGTGGGTGGCTTAATTGGTCCCTGTGACCTGAACATACCTGGAGGTCCTGCACAGACAAACCAGACAGCTGGAGTGGAGGGACTCTCTCACTCAAAGTGGCCTCTCTCTCCAGCTTCTTATCTTCCTTCTCCTTCTCCAACAGCACAGCTGCCATTTTCAGCAGTTTGGTCTGAATTGAGTGTTAAAAGGAGTTGGAAGGTTAACTTTCTATTATTGTCAACTACTGTTTTGTGCATTGAGGATTGTGTAATGAAACTGATTTTGAGGATATAATTTGTCAGCTAAGATTGGTGCATTGTAGCAAAGGCAACAAAGATGATACCTTTAGAGCCAGTCTGCGAGATGCAGAGATCTTCGACTTTCTCTACACACAGAAGTATACAAAAAATGTATGACAATATAAAGTAACAATCCACAAAATAACACTTTTCTCCACATGGTTTCTAACTGAAGACTCCTTAGATAACTTAGATAACTAAACAAAAAAATAACTTAACTTACCGGTCTGTGATAGAAGTTCAGAAATGGAAAAAGTGAAGCAACAAGAAAAGAGTTAGTAGTGACATGATAATCATATGAAGAATTAAGACAATTTTCCAAATGTTGATTTACAGTAATTTATCAAACTCATAACTTACGCTTCAGACATGCTTGCAAGTCCTTTGTCTGGAAAAAACAAATATTTCATTTATGCTCAAATCAGAACAAAATACATCACCCAGAACATACATAGTCAATATTATGTTTAAATCAATGTACAAAATCAATGTACAAAACCTATCACCATAAGTTGTTCCATGAACCCGTATTTTTCCTACAGGGCATTTACCAATACACAGGATTTGATGTTATATATATATATATATATATATATATATATATACAGTTCATGTTAATGTCTCTTGTTGACTGAGCCATGTAAGGGATTCCAGTTATCCAAACCATGGTATGGTAACGTGCCAACATTAAGCCTTTAAATTAGCCACAATGCATGCTTGTGTGCTACAGATAAGTTCGAACTTTCAGTTCAACCAATTCAGAATCAAAATCAGAATTACTTTTAATTGTACAATAAATGTACAGGGAATCTGTTTTTGAAGTAGATTTACTTTGAAATTCAAAAATAGTTTTTTTGTCAGATTCCAAATATCATTTAATGAAATAATTGAAAAGGAAGGATGTTTACTAAAGTAAATGACTAAACATGGACATTGACTTGCCATTTGAATTTCATGATGATTGTTTAAGGTGATTTGACCTTGCATTTAATTATTCTGAATAACCTAAATATGTCCCTACTATAAAAGCATGGACTAAGTAAGTAGATGTACTTGTTTTATTTTGTCCTTGTCATGTCTAGATTTACTGTCTCAGAATTCCAAGTGTAATGAAATCATTTTGTGAACTATACTTTTTTTTTCTTCTGCTGTTGGTTCTGCATGTGCCATAAAGGAGCATCTGAATGAACAGTAATTTGCACCTAAATGGAACAGCTTAAAACTTATGGAATATCATTAAGCCACGAACCGTAGGACAGAAAAATCAACATACCTTTTTTCTCTGCACAAAAGCTGATGAGGTGAGAGTCCCTGGCTTCACTGGAGAACTGGAAAACCCAAGTCAAATTTTATGGCTCCAGTGGCCTTCTGTGAGTGGCTCACTAAAATAGATCCCCGTCCTGACGGCTAGTATGGAGCATCAAAACACTTTTGCATGGCATCCTTCAACACCAGGTTTCCCATACTCCCATTGCTTAACCATAGATGGGAGTACAGGATGTTTAGAGCAGACAAGCCTTTACCATCTACTGCACCACAGAGAGGGATCCAGCAATACCATGTTTTTCAGTGATTATAACACAAAGCAATATCATTGTACATAACAATAGCATCGTAATATGCTACAAAGCACATTGTTCAAATGAGACCATTATTAAACGAAAGAAAGAAAACCAAGCAGAAAAATTTCATCTTGTTCACACATTTTTAATCTGGTTTTAAATATCAAATACGTGATAAAATCAATACTTCCGATGCATTATGTTGACAACCCATTTGATTTTCATGATAATGAGTGAGGAGAAAACCTGCTAAAGGCTAATGTGGATAATAGAGCTGTATGAGAAGCAGCATTATGTGTGCTGCAATTGACAGGAGAGTGCCATCATCTGTATAACACAGATATTGCATTTTGAAAGACACCACACTTAAAACTAGAGTTCAGAAATCTTCACTATTTTCTTTAGAGTAAATTTCAACATGCAAAGCTCTGTGTCCTGTACAGTTTATTACGCCTCTGGGTTCCAATGTTTTTTTTTATATACAAGTCTACATTAAAATAATTGTGATACAGTATAGTCCAAATATAATAATGATATATGTTCTCACAGATTGTTTGTTATGATAAAAGCCTACAAGTACATATGGTGAACAATTTTATTTTGTTGTATTATGGAGACCTCTATCCTTGAATTTGGACCATGAATCTGAAATAAAGACAAACAAGAGAACGTGATTAACAAAACCATGTTGAAGCAATAGCTATGGCACCAATAGTTATATAGACACAGGAAATAGTTACAGGACACCACAAATAGAACTGAATCTCAGGTGCAGACACTGAAATCAATATTACCTGAGAAAGACCCACACTGAATATTGCAAGCATAAAGCTTGCTGGGAGCAAGATTCAGTGTGAGGATATATGTAGCCTTGTTTAACATCAGTACCTTTCTATTGAGAAGCATTAAACAGCTTCTTCCTGCCCTCCATACCGGACATGGCCTCCACGTTTTTACGCCAGTCAGTCACTTCCTCTTTCTGTGGAAGATAAAGATAGAGTGTGTCAGTATTTTTTCATCATGTGAATCTGTAACCACTGAGCCCAGGATTTGGCTGTGTACTGCCCAGTTTTAGACCAAGCAGTAAATACATTATTACATATATAAACAATACATAAACAGCTGTAAATATCAGAAATATACACCAGAGAAGATATGTACATAACATTACATTACAGGCATTTACCAGATGCTTTTATCCAAAGCGACTTACAATAAGTGCATTCAACATAGGAACTACTAGTCACCAGAAATTGTAAGTGCATTTCCTTCTTAAACAAGCATCTAGGAGCAGAATCAGTGCTAAGGTAAAAGTGTGATAAGTTACCTACTTTTTATTTAAACAAATGAGACAAATAAGTAAAGCATATAAGCAGTTGCTAAGACAAGTAAGTGAAACAAATAAGCAAGTGCTAAGAGGTAGAAGATGTACAAGATAATCCTTCAGTTTTCATAGACGTCTACTAAACTTTCACTTTTATTTTATTTTATTTTTTATTTTTATTTTATTTATTTTTTATTTTTATTTTTTTACTTTTATTTTATTTTATTTATTTTCATTTATTATTTTATTTTTTTTATATATATATTTTACATCAGTACATAGCAGTTAAATGTTTATACTTATATCTAGCTTGTTCAGTTTGCTGTCCTTGTTTTTGCTGTATGTCTATTCTATGTAAGTACTAGAAAGCAATGGAAAAACTGGAGTCAAATTCCTTGTATGTGTACACATAGTTGGCGAATAAAGCTGATTCTGATTCTGATTCTAAACCCTATGTAGCCTAATTTTAGCCGATGAACCAAGCTATGAAATGGCTAATCAAAGTAAAATTGCTCAGCGGTTGTTACTGCTTGCTGTTATAAGAACCATTTTTGTCAGGAAAGGGAAAGATCTATTGTTTGATTTAGTTTCCCATTGCTGTGGACTATTCTGACCGCAAATTTACCTTCTCCTCCTCCTTCTTCACGGTCTTAAGGTTAACCTTGAAGTCAGCCTTCATGAGTTTGGAGGTATCGGTGAGACCGTCCAGCACAGCATTTGCAGACTTCTTTACCCTCTTCAAGTTGGGCCTCTTTGCACCCTTCATCTCATTGATCTTTTGAGTCAGTGTCTGGATCTGTGTATCAAACATAGATCCAGATCCAGAGGAACCAGTCAAAGAGAAGTTTGCACTGGAAGATATCTATGCAATTACACTTGGCAATGATTGCAGTTTGTTGTACCTCTTTCTCATTTTTGGCTATCTTGACCTCCAGATCATAACGAGCTTCATCTACAACATTAATGTTTTGATGTAGGCCTTTGCAAAGTTCCTGCAAAGAAAAAACAAACAATACTAAATAATCTAAAACAATAGTAATAATCAAATCATGACGATTTGTTGAATCTGTACCTGGAGCTCTTGGACAGACAGACCAGACAGCTTGAGTGGGGGGACTCGCTCACTCAGAGCACTTTCTTTCTCATGTTTCTTCTCCTCATTTTCAGCCACCAGCATGGACGCTGCTTTCTTCAGCAGCTTGGTCTGAAAGTTAGAAAGGTCTTATTGAAGCCCTTGGCGGGCAAACGCAAGCATTTCACAAAGATCTCTTGGATCATGTGGAATATGTTCAATCTTGATAAGGCCTACCTTCAAATGCAGTCGCCGTGTGGCTGAATAGTTTGCCTTTTTCTGTAATAAAAAGATAATTACTCTTAATACTTTATATCATTTGTCCTGGGCTATTGATACACAGTTACACATCTTTATAACCATGAAACACATAAAAAGAATATCAAATGTTTTGAGAGAATAATTCATTTGACTCACCGGTCTTTATCAACAGCACAGGGCATGTTAGGAAGATAAAAGATTTGTTTTTTTAGTACACATATCTTATCCATAATGACTGAACTTTGACGAACTACAGAGGGTGAACACAATACTCACCCCTCAGACATGCCTGCAGCTGACAGTCCCTGGGGAACAGATGCAGGTATCATACACATCTTGAAATATTCTTCATTTTCAGAAATTGTTACAATGCATAACAGTTATTTTTAATACAAATCCCACAAAGATACAAGTACAATGATAATCAATATTTATCAACGTCTCATTGATCTCTTTAGCAGTTTATGTTGTTGGTTAATCTTTTAACAACTTGATCATTTAATTTAGGTTTAATTACCCCAAAGGGCTTTCAAACACATTTCAATGCTTACAACATTTGACGTTGGCATGCTTGCTATTGTTATCAAGTGGAGGTTCTTGCATAGCTATATTGGACCACATTGTCCCCATGCTTCCTATGACCTAGATAGCAGCTGTGGCCTTGATGATGCCAGAGAAAACCTCATAATAGAAAGGTTTGGCAGCCACGAGAGGCTGAGAACCTGTGCAGACTTTGAGCATGATCTGTGTTCATATATCCTTCCCTGTCTCTCTTTCTTTTTTTTATCCCTCGACCTTCATTAGTTTCTCTTTTTTTCTCCTTCTCTCTCATCAGTATGGTTTCAGTAAGGCTTGTAGTATTTGATTACTTAATATTTCTCATGCATTTTAACCTGGACGATAACAGCAACTACAACAACAAACAGATGGAGATGTTAGAGCAGAACAAAAGCAAATCCATGCTGCTGTCACAACATGGTAATATATCCAATTTAAACTAAGCCAGCACGACAGCGTGTGAAAGTCAAAGTAAACTAGCAAACCAGCAGATGATTTTAGGAAGCTTGCAGCCATGCTCCCCATCTAGGAGGTTCAAAGTTCATATGCGCAAGCCATCATCACCTATCACCCCAGCTTTTAGGCCATACCGATGGGGTCAAGTGTGTTGCTACCAGCTACCAATACTTTAGCGGAGGGGTGTAAGCCTCAGGTTACATTTCCTCACTTCGGAATCAAGAGATCAGTGAGGGGCCAGAGGTGTCGTACAAGGCAAAGCCGCAGAGCCATGTTTGAAAAGTTGCGTTAAGACCATGACAAAAGCAGTGGCACAAGAATGAGTCCCGTACACAAACACCAGCTGCAATATTTATATCAGGGCCACATTGATTGGTAATCTTCACTAATTCCTGCATTAAAGCAAGGCTCCACCTGCCCCAGACTAGCACATGCCTGTAAAGACACTTAGGTAACTGGGCTGTTGTCTTTCACCAGGAGTGGGGTCCACTACGCCCCTTAGTCTCATAACATCACACTCTTAAGTTGTCCAGTTTAATGACTGTTATAAATCTGGTTGATAAATTACTTCTCGGTATAGCCGTGGACTGACTGACATAGCTTGATTATTGTATCAAACTTACCTTAAAGGTGAGGGCAATCAGAGAGGGGAACAGCAGTGGTAAGGGAGGAAAGGAAAAAGCACTTTATGATTTTTGGTGAAAGATTTATGTATTCAAAGCCTCATGTGAATGGCTCACTAAAATAGACCCTCTGATACGCCTCTCCTGCTGACATTTACAACATCATATTGCAACACTTTTGATTTGTCCTCAACCCATGACACATTTATTTCATATGGTTATGACGCACAAGGGCACACCTGACACATCCCCACCACAGACACACGCAACACATACATAATCAAAACTTTTGACACTGATTTTCCAAATCACATTAGGTAAGAATATACTCTATGACACAAGTTCTTCTCATAACATTGCAAATATCCATAGCTCAGAACATGTTTGACAGTATTTGTTACTTTGTGTCTTGGGGTGTTATTGTATTATGGAGCACTGGCAAAAGCTGACATCACAGATCACTTGTTTCAAGTGCGTATATCAATGGAAGTTGCTCAGACACAAGGCTTGTACAGTCTTTTTGAGAAATGTGTTCTCTACAGGGCAAATTGTTTCAAAAACATATGAATTTAACAGTGTGATTCTAGTGCGTCAGTGCCTTTCAACACTGATAATCCTTTTGGCAACAGCATGAACACTGCATGACACAACACAACCAAGTGTAACTGCAACTAAATAAAGGTATATTTGTACATGCACGATTTGGATCAAGGTAAACCTTCTGGACTGGAATGTGCTGTGACACAATGCTCAGACAGAGGAGGGATCAAATACAACCTAATCTATTCTGGTCAGATTTCAGTAGCAGGTGTCAGTCTGCCGTAGTGTTATGTAAACTGATATGGCTGAGCTCAATGTCCTATAGAAGACGGTAACACCTGAGTAAAGCGACAGGAATTAACACGTAGCCATGACTACAGTTTTCTCCACGGGGAGATAAGCCCAGATCAAAGAGTGAAAAGCTGAAGATTTGGCACTCATGGTCAAAAGCCTCTCTACCTGTTGGCCTTGCGAAGTGGAAAATGTTCACTTATTCTGCCTTTGCTGATATTATCTGGGACTCTGGAGGCTCTTATGTACTTTAAGTAAGTCTGTTGTTGTTCATCATTAGTCATGAAAAATGAAAAGCATCAGTATGGTTTGAGTAAAGCTTTGTGCATACTTCTAAAATGTTGTAATTCAATCAAATACTGAACTTTGTACAAACATAATAAAAACGTAGGAACATATAAAATCTAAAATTTTGTTTTGGACATCAAGCTAATTTCCAAACACAAAGGTGCAATTTGGTTACTGCTGCCGCCCAGTGATTGTTAAATGTTATGACACATTGGTTTGTAATTGCCACCAATCTACAGTGTTATCTGATTTTCAGCAACATACTGCAAGAAGGGAAAATAAAAGCAACATATTTATGTCCCATATTTATATATTAATTGTGTAGAAAATTGTTGTTATTTAAAGGGCAGTGCATTAGTTCTAGGTAATGTTCCTGTGAGAATGGAAACTGTAACCCACATGTGATAAGAGGCTACTTCCTGTGAAGTCAGATGTCAAAGCCTGATAAACTCTAATGAGTTCATATTAGCTTGAAGTCAGATCGCAATGAGGCTTCTCTGCTGATCAATGCAGACAATTGCACCAACCTTCCAAGTGGAGTTGAATTCTGCCGTTTTACTGAATATTTCCCGCCTGTTTTTGGGAACTACTACAAAATGATCCATGCTGCTTTTCTCTATTTTTGTTTGACTGCTGGACTGGCTGTGTCACCTCCTCTCAGGATTCTGGACAAACGTCTGGACTGCAATCAACAGGTGGTGATTAGATGTTGTTGTATGTCATTACAAGACATTACAAGAGAGATTTAACTAGTTATCAAAGAAAAGGTTTACAATCCTGGCTTTACTGTGTCACCTGGGCCTCAAAGCCTTAACTGTTTCATTTTTTTCAGGATATGCTATGCAGTGCTCAAATTAGTAAGTGTCCTATTTAAAAATATATGCTATATGCTGGCTATTTTTCTGTGCATTGGCAAATCAAGCACCTGAACTGTTCAGGATGTCAACTGTTCAGGATGTCAAGTTCAGGATGACAATATGTCATCCTGAACTTGACATATTTACATTTACAGTTGGGTTCGACCAATATGGGTTTTTGAAGGCGGATGCCAATATTTTTGTATTGAAGCTGCTGATAACTAATTTGTGTTTTTTCATTCTTGACAGGGCAGAAAACATTTCGACAAGCATTTACACCAGCATGTCACACTAAAACTCCACCCACCTACTCTGAGATACTTTAGGACACAATTAATTTACAAAAAAACATCACAGAACAATTAAGTGAATAAATAAAATGTGCAAAGAAAATTAAATTTCATTGCAGGTTTGACAGACAGTTTCATGTATCTGGTCAGGAAGGAATCTCTATCATATAGGTGGTGAACGATACTGATTGATATCCGATATTGAATAAAAAGGCTGATATCGGCCTGATATTTCAGCAAACCCAAATATTGGTCAAACCCTAATATGCACGTACATATTTTTTTCTTTTCACATGAAAATGTAATTATAATTTTATGATTAATCTGCCCACAGACATACATACATCAGTCAAATGTATTTACAACATAATATTTCATCTATCCTTTACCAAATGCCAGATAACTGTCCAGACAAAGATAAAGTTGTACGACGCCTTGCCCCTACCGGCCCAGAGTGGGGTCCAGAGCATGTGGGAGTTGGGATGGATGAGAATGGGCTTCTTCCTGTTATGAATTTGACATGGAGAATACTGGCAAATGGTAATAAGTACTATAAACTACATCTACATCTACCGTGTTCAAACATAATACTTTGCTGCTGTCGTTTATTTTAGTTTACATTTTTAAGTGCATCAGATGAAAGGTGGAGACCATTCATCCAAGTCTTTCATTAGTGTTAGACAGAAGATAGACATTACTGTTCACAGAAATACAAACTCTCTTCCATCCGCAGCTGGGATAGTCAACATAAGTGGATCACAGATAAACATTCTGGATGAAACTACAAATGAAAGTATGTGTGTGCAGTATAGTTTCAAGATCAACGACCAGCTGAATCCAGACTTTACCAAGGTAAGACTGTAGCATAAGATCTGATCAAACCTTTGTCACAACAATGTCAATACACAGTTTATCTACCAATTATCTATTTCAGACTTTTTCTTTTTTAGTGGACATTTTCATTGGATGGAGTTGTGGTAGACCCTGGCCACACATATTTGGTGTCAGTCTTTAATTTTCCAGAACCTGACATTGGACCTTACAGGATTAGCAAACAGGTTACTATCCCAGGTGAGATAGAAAGTGGTGTTGCAGATCAGTATTTGTGGAGCCATATGGATGGAGCATACTAGTGAACAACAACAGGGAGACATTATTTGTGCTAGTACTGTATGTGATGTATGAGATAACTTTAATTTTAAATTGATTCTATCTTCTTATTGTGTTTTCATGTGAACATATTGTGTAGTTGCACTACTTCAATGTACAGTTTACTGACTTGAATAGGAAAATCATATCAGTATGACATAGTTTATCAGTGATTTTGATGCTTCTTGCAAAATTGTTTCAACAAAACCATTGCAACGGTCTAATCAACATGTTATAAATGTATTATCATGGCCAGGGTGTGACAACTGGAGGATCCAAAAGGCCCAAATGTGTTTGGAGAATGGTAAAGTTTGACTGCATCTCACATGAATAATAAATGGTGCGCTGTGAGAGATCCAGGACCTGGACATTGTACTCTGTATGTTTTATTTCAGGTAGCCTTTGGGATCCTCACGTGACTGGAGCTCTGTCAGTTGGTACGGGACATAAAATATTGCATACTGTAGACAAAGAAAACAAAGAGTCTTTCATTTTATATATTTATCAACTTGTATTGTATTCAGCTGATTTCATGTAATATTTTATTTTAGATCATTCCAAGCCATCTCCACACACTTTAATGATAAAGGCAACTTTGGGAATGGTCATAATTGGTGGTTGTCTTGCTTATTTGCTGTGGAGAACATCACATAAAGGTTTGCCTTCCTGTAAATACACCTTACAGAACTGAAAACACAACTTGAACAGAAAATTAAGCAATGATCTTTCTCCTAGATCCTGCTAACACATCCTCAACTGCCACCAAAGAAGAACTTGAGGGTATCCAAGTGCAAGAGAGAAAACGAGTCCTCATTATCTACTCCCTCGACCACCCTTTGTACAAAAACATTGTTCTCAAGCTTTGTGCCTTCCTGGTGGCCAAATGTGGCACTGAAGTGGTCCTGGATCTGCTGGACTCTACCAGGCTAGGGGTGCTGGGCAGTGTCCAGTGGTTAGACTGGCACCGAGGGCAAATAGAAAGATCTTCTGATAAGATACTAATCCTATGCTCACGTGGAGTACAAGCCAAATGGAGGGCCATGTGCGGTGACAAACGGGTGTTTTTGAGAGAGGATGCCCATTCACCAGTGGGTGACATGCTCACCCCAGCCCTCAGCCTCATGGTCCCCCATTTTGTCCAATCTGCATCCTTTCAGGAGTACATTGTGGCTTACTTTGACGATGTTTGTTCAGAGGAGGATGTCCCTTCTCCATTCAACATTACAGTACGGTACAAGCTAATGAAGCAGTTCGAGGAGCTCTTTTTTCGAATCCTGGACATTGAAAAGCATGAACCAGGCAGAGTGAACCACATTGAAGGACTAGGAGATGATGAGTATTATCATTGTCCCTCGGGCAGAGCCTTGAGGGATGCCATAGAAGCATTCCATGCATACCAGCTGGAGCATCCACATTGGTTTGAAGATGAAATAGTCAAGTACTCAGAGTTGGAGATAGACGAGACCTCAGCTGAGATCCTTCACACTGCAAACAAGAACCATGTTACTCATTGTGTGCCTGAGAGTTCAATGAGATGAGCTCAACCTCTTTGACGTTGATGGCTCGCAAATATCCCTCATCCAGTTTGGCAAAATGGCCTCGGTGTCTTGAGAAGTGCAACCTCTCCATTGCTCGAGGAAAAAGTGCTGTCCATCACTTATGCAGTTTGATGACGACCAGCGTGCTCATGTTCTGTTGTGCAATATCCTCACAACAACACAGAGATCTGCTGAAAGTAGACTCAGACTTTTGAACCCCACTGTATATAGACATTTCATACCCATATGATGTTTATTTAACAGGTTTATTTCTTTGTGTTGTACCATACATTTGCCTTTCTTCATAGCTACTTTGCCATAATGTTATCACTTGCTTTGACTCAGAAGAGAATCCTCCAATAGGTTGAGACCATGGAGATCAATGGTTGATGCTTGTAAACTGTGTAAACACAATGTTCAGGTCAAAGTTCAGCCTTCTGGGCAAAGTTTCCAGCATTTCTGTTACACCGCAGAAGGTAAGCACTAAACCTAGTTTGTTCCTTTTAAGGTAGTTGGCGTAGCTTTAGATTAAAGTCAAAGTTTTGGCCCTGAATAAGTTGCATCAAGTGAATTCTCTGTCTTTTCTCTTTTTGTCTCAATAAATAAGTCATGGACTTTGTTACACATTCCTGCAAAGAGTCTTTAGTGCATAAATGCAGTGAAGTAGGAAAAATATAAGAGCATAGACCAGTCACTTCTCCTAGCTGTGTTTCATCATGGTGCAAACAACTTTGGAATTTGGGTGTCAGATTCTGAAAGTGGCCCCAAAGGGGGGTTGGGAGGGATTTGTCCCAACTAACTGGAGCAGAGAAAATCCTCACAATGGTTGAATTGGATTTCTGCCTTGCAATGGTGGAAAATACACTTCAGGGTTTGAGGCAACTGGGGAGCCAAGGCTGACTAATTAGATTTTTCCAGCATGAAACTGAGGTAACATTCTTACCTTGTTTTAACTTTGACATGCACATCCAACATGACTTAGAGTTATTTCTTAAAGCTTAGTCTTCACAAAGTTAGAGTAAGAAATATATGTGAATTTTTGTTAGTAAAAGAAGGAGAGAGAGGAAGCTATGGAGGCTGAAGAGGAGGGAATCTGGAGGGCAAACCATAGGCTTTGGCAGGCCTTTATTTGGTGTAGCAGTGTCAAGCTGCTTCGGTGACAGACAATTGGTGTACACAAGTTGATTGGGAAATAAGGAGCAGCTGACCCTGTTCAGGGTATATTTTGAAATGTTGTGTTTGCATTGTTTTCAGGGTTTCTCTGGGAAAATCTGAGCTGATAATGCTAAAGAGAGTCTCTGCACATCTTTTGAGATGTGGAATTTCAACATTTCAAAGCAGGTTGTACAAAAATGGTAAATGCATCCACTCCAGAAAACTATATAATTTATATAAAGTATACATTATAGATATCAGCATGATGTCATAAATATATATTGTTCATGTTTTATGAATATTTACCAGTGACTCTCACAATTTAGCGTGACCTCTTTTCTTAGACAGACTCTTCAGAGTTCATCCATCAGTATCACAGGCACTGGCAGAAAACAGACCAGTGGTCGCACTAGAGAGCACTATCATCACACATGGCATGCCCTATCCACATAACCTGAGGTACCCTGCATGGCCTGCCTTGAACGTAATTGGCCATCAAATGTCTACATATTGTGATACGAACAGCTGCTATTTGTTTTAATCATTCATAATGTGAAGGTTTCCTACCATTATTTCATCCAGCACAGCAAAGGAGGTGGAGGCCATAGTGCGTGCAGAGGGAGCCACTCCAGCCACGATTGGGGTGATTCAGGGCAAGGTCCATGTTGGCCTGTCATCAGAGGAGCTGGACCAACTGGCCCGCAATAAGACATCTCTCAAAGTGTCCCGCCGTGATCTGCCCTATGCAATTAGCAAGGTGAGGCTGAAATACATTAATCTCAAATTAATCTCTGTGTAAAATACATAAAAACTGGCTTGTTGCCAAGGGTAGTCTCATCCACTTTAATTGCCTGAGTCTGTTATCTGTTTATGCAGGTGTTTGTTTGCCGTCTTCCAATATGTGTGTACTTTGGCATCTATACTGTGTCCTCAGGGTCTCTCAGGGGGAACCACTGTGTCAGGTACCATGATAGCAGCGCATAAAGCTGGCATCCCTGTTTTTGTCACAGGGGGCATTGGAGGAGTGCACAGGGATGGGGAGAACAGTAAGCTGGCTAACTCCCTAAAATCTAAATGTCTTATTTTGAGTATCATAGTGATTATATAAAGGCATAGCATTACTCCCTATCAACTATATGATTATTCATCCAGGTCTGGATATCAGTGCAGATCTGACGGAGCTGGGCAGGACTCCCATTGCTGTGGTCTCTGCTGGTGTCAAGTCTATTCTGGACATCGGCCGCACCCTGGAGTTCCTTGTAAGAATAATGAGATTATTTGTGAGACTAGTGCAGTCAAGGTGGCAAATATTTCTTATTTATTTGGTTTGAGTGTGCACTTTAGCTAGTCAAATATTTATCTTCAATCATTATGTGTGACTTTCATTAAAATCCCTGTACCACTGCTGATTTCTCCTGATATGTATCCTTTACCAGGAAACCCAGGGCGTCTGTGTGGCCAGCTATGGAATGTCCAAGAATTTCCCAGCATTCTTCTCTCCACAAAGCGGATTCACTTCCCCGTACCATGTCTGCAATGCTGAGGAGGCAGCAGAACTCATTGGTATATCAACCCCTTCAGACAGCTTCCTTGAGACTTAACACACCCATGTCAAGATGGGTTGATTCTGCTTGATTCTATCCAGCTCAAATCTTAACAAATAACACAGAGTATGTTCAACTCAATATGCCCGCTGTGAAATTACTTTGTAACATATCTGTGTTTTATGCCATTCAGCAGGCACTCTATCCCTGGGTCTCCAGAGTGGCCTCCTGCTAGCTGTGCCCATTCCAGAGGAGCACGCAGCAGCCGGCAAGCAGATAGAGGAAGCAATACAGACTGCTGTGGCAGAGGCCAGGTAAGGAAATCTCTGTTAGGCTCAACATGTGGCATTGGTTTTGGAGCCCTATAATCTGTTGTCATGTTCTTTTCTCAACAGCAATTTCCCTGCCTCCTCCTCCCTGTTATAATAGCTTGGGTGACTTCAGAGGAGGATTGCTATATGAGTTTCAATGTGGTCGCAGTGAAAAAGATGTCCCTTTCTCTTTTTTTCTGATTTGCTCAGTGCTAAAGGTATCAAAGGAAGAGATGTGACACCATTCATTCTTCAAAAGGTCAATGAGCTGACTAAAGGAAAGTCCCTTCAGGCCAGTATCCTTCTAAATTCATGAGAGGCCATGCCAGAGAACATGATCATATAAAAAACACTAATTATCCTTAACCTGCTGTGTTCAAAGACATAGCACTCATTCATAACAATGCCAAGGTGGGCAGTCAGATAGCCTGTGCCCTATCAAAACAAATGAATGAGAGAAAGTTGGAAAGTTTCCATCATGGAAAGTACTCTTCGGACTCAGAGTCAAATATTGTGAGTATTAAAAACACCTATGATGAAACTTTACAAACTGGGAATGTTTCCAAGTGTAGAGAGAGTATTTACTATACATATGGCATAATGCAGTACCTAAGAAGTTATTGTGTCACAGGTTGTCATTGGAGGAATAAATGTGGATTTTATTGCTAAAGGAAAAACGGAGAAGCTTCCAGTAAGTTCACATCTACAACAAGCATTTACCCACAATCCTGTAGGTCGTATAGGCCAAGTTATTATGATTTCTGAGAACTCTTCTTTTTCAGTTTGGACAGACTAGTCCAGGAAGTGTCTTTCAGTCATTTGGTGGCGTAGGACGGAACATTGCTGGTTAGTTTTCATCTGATTATGTATATGAATCATTTCCTGTCAGTAATCTGAATCAGATTGTTTTACGTCAATTCCCTTGGTAATGTTTTCTTCAAGACTGTCTAACCCGATTAGGCCATAGACCCCTGTTCATCTCTGCCATTGGAACTGACTCTCACAGTGATGCAGTGTTGAACTACTGTAAACACATGGTATGTGAGCAGCAACCAATGTTTGCTATCATTAGAAACAATTGAAATCTGTTTTATTTATCCATTTTGATGTTTAATTGCTGCCTTTTGCTTATTTCTGTAAGAACACAAGTGGTGTGGCCAAGCTTGAGGAGGAAAGGACAGCCACTTACTGCGCTGTTATCACTGAGAGGGGGGAGCTGAGTCTGGGACTGGGTGACATGGATATCCATCAGCAAATCTCAGAGCAGTATGTAAGTAGCAGTACTGACCAAGGGTATCCATTTTTATTAAAGTCTTTCTCAGGTTTTATGTTTCAATATTTCTCTGTATCAAAACCATATTCACTATTTCTGTATTATATATCTTTGAATATCTTCCCACAGGTGTCCCAATTTGAGATGAAGCTTTCATCAGCCTCTCTTGTGTGTCTTGATGGAAACATCCCTGTCTCCACCATTGACTATGTTTGTTCCATTGCCAAGAAGCATGCAATTAATGGTAAGCATGGAGAGCTGGTCGGTGAATGATCATGAACAGCAGCTTCCACTGGTTGTGATGCAATGTCATCAATGTGTGTCCCAGTTTGGTACGAGCCAACTGATTCTCATAAGGCCTGCAAGCCTTTCTTGTCAGAGGCCTGGAAGTCCCTGTCCTATTCATCCCCAAACCTGGCAGAGTTGTGCGCCATGAACAAGACCCTGGGAATCCCAACACCTGAAGGTAGACAATAGTCCAGTATCATGCTTACTGATTATGGTTCAACTATCTCAGGTAGACTCTGTTCTCAAACACAAATACATACACACACACACTTGCTCATAGGCAGACCGATGCACTTTTTGTGAGAAATGCAGTTGAGCATGTCTGCATTAAAGAGGATGTGGGGTTTTTTTGTGGGGTGGCAGAGCAGCCGAGCTCGCTTGATGAGGTGCTGAGCTGTGCTCTGGCTCTCTCACGCCCCCTTCTGGAGCACCTTCATTGCCTGGTGGTGACCCTAGGAGCGAAGGGAGTGTTAGTCTGTGGGGAACATGATGCTGGCTCGGTCAATCTGCAGCCAAGAAAGCAAAAGAGGGTAAGGATTGCCTCCACTCATCATGATGATAATCATGATGATGACAATGATAATGATGATGACTGGCATTAACTGGCACTGCACCTATATTTGCAGAGGGGTCAGCTATGTGCTCTCCACTACCCAGCGCTGCCTGTGACCACAGAAGAAACAATGAATGTCTCAGGAGCTGGAGACAGGTGCTAACATTTTCCTAACTCTCTCTCTTTCTCTCTCTTTCTCTCTCTCTCTCTCACACACACACACACACAAATTAACAAGCTTTTCAATTTAAATATACAATATATAATTTTGAATGATCATTTCTTTGCTCACACACACACAAGCATACCTACACACTCATCACACAAGGCACTCATCCCTATTCTGTCTTCAGTCTTGCAGGTGGCATGATGGCTGGGATTCTCCAGGGCCGAGATACGAACAGCTGTGTTCAGATGGGGCTTCTGGCTGCACGGCTGTCCCTGGCATCACCGCATCCCATTGCCCCCATTCTAACCTTGGACTCTGTGGACCCCAATAAGGTCCGGACTCAATCCTGGCCTAAGCCTAGCTTCATGTGGATGGATTAAAAATATATTGCATTGTGAAACTTCAAGAAATATCTGGAAATTTAGTTTATTATGCATTGGTCCTTAGAACACATTTTTAGTATTTCAAATGTTAAGAATATCACCTTCAAGTTTGTAATTGGTTGCTTGTAAAACCAGTGTGTGACTGAATGAATGAAAGTAGGATGATAACACATTTTCCATAGTATTGGCAATATAATAAAATGTCAAGTGCAACGCAAAATTTGGTATGTTTCACTCTATAACCACTCGTATCAAGTAAACCATCTCCATCATAAACTAAAATAATGACTATGCATATTTAGACTGGAGGTAAATTAATCCGAATGGCCAGATGCTTGCCATTCGGATTAAATGAGTTCAAACTATAATTTGAACGTGATCGCAAATCCCTGTAAATAAAACACAAACCGGTATTTTCTGTATTTTCATTTTTAAATTCTATATTCTACAAAAAACGTGTTTCTGTCATCTTAGAATCAATTAAAACTTCAATTCCCACAAAGCATTGGTCCATTTGCGCAGCCTCAGTTGTACTGAATACTTGCTCTATTCCCTCCTCCCTAATGCTAACTAAGATGGTGGTGTGAGCGTAAACTGTCTCCACAATACCAAGACAAGAAAGGGGCAAAACATCCTTATAGCCTTTTAAATAACAACAGAATAATACACCTACGATTATCTTAAGTATCTATTTATAGAAATTTTGACATTTCAGATACATTGGCTTGCAGTCCCCGCCCAATTTGGTGTGACTCCCTTGGAGTGGAATCCTTAGCTAAATACGGACAGGGTAAGTAACACTAACGTTAGCCAAATTGCTAGCTGGGCTAGCTAGCTTTTAATCTCAATAAATAAAAGGATGCTGTGTCTATAACGAATTTACAGACTGACACAACAGTATCATCAAGATTTTTACATCACTGTCCAGTAAACCTCATGTCGTGTGACTAATGTCACTGGTTTACTGTGATCTCCAATAGCTAGCATGCTAACAACTTGCTACCAGGTTAGCGTTAGCTTGTGCAGGCCGCATCGTAAGCTTGGCTCCAAAAACCTCGTACAGTTTGATAATAATGTAGTTAGCTGTGCTAATGCTAGCGCTTAGCACAAGCGAGCTG
>OOFE01019261.1:0-10802 GCA_900323365.1 Monocentris japonica | reverse complement strand
CCCCCGCCCGACCACTACGCTCTGCTGCCTTGAGGCGACTGGTTGCCCCGTCGCTCAGAGGCCCCTGCGGCCGATCTACACGGTCACGACTCTTCTCTGTCCTGGCCCCACAGTGGTGGAATGAACTGCCCACTGATGTCAGGACAGCAGAATCTCTACCCATCTTTCGCCGCAGGCTGAAAACCCACCTCTTCAAGAAACACTACCCTGACCCTTCCTCTTAGCACCTGCTCATTTGTTTCACTTGTCTTAGCATTTGCTTATATGCTTCACTTATTTGTCTTAGCTCTTTATTTGCTTCACTTATTTGTCATTTGTTTAAATAAAAAGTAGGCAGCGAACTTATTGCACTTTTACCTTAGCACTGGTTATGCTCTTAGATGCTTGTTTAGGAAGGAAATGCACTCACAATTTCTGGTGACTAGTAGTTTTTTACCTACCTATGTTGAATGCACTTATTGTAAGTCGCTTTGGATAAAAGCGTCTGCTAAATGCCTGTAATGGAATGTAATGTTATTCACGTCACCTGTCAGTGGTTTTTATGTTGTGGATGATCAGTGTATACATTCATGCCCATATACACAAAAAAAAAATATATACACATATATATATATATACCCACATACCCAGACATATATACCAGTATATATACAGTATTCACGTTTGAGGAAATACTAAGTATGTAGCTACAAACAGGGTAGCAATGATTCAATTTCACAGTTCACTTCATAGGAGGCTATGCAGCAATGGTGTATGCCATGAGTGGAGGCTAATTAACAACAAAAAAAGAAATGGGGGGGTCTGACTGAAAGGCTGTAGGGCCAAGAGAGTTTTGAAACAACCCTTTGCTTCACGTTTGCCTCCTTAACACTATAACACCATCTGTCCCATCAACACAATCCAGGACTCCAGCTCATCTGATCTGATGTTGAAAGATCTCAAACACCTAGTGATGCCGCATGATTACACCCCCGATGATGTAGCCAAGTGCATCAGAAGATGTCTGTATAAACCAAAACAGCTTTAATCAAATCGAAATGTTCTGTACTACTGGTTGGTTAGTCATGCATAAGGTTTAAATGGTGAACTCTCTGGGTGTGCCATTTGGGAGGCTTCAATCATATGATCATATGGGATGCTTAAATCTAATGATATAAAACATCTACAACATTTATGCTGGTGATTAATCAATTATCAACAAAGTCATGGACAGAAAATCTCTGTAAAAGTGGCCACACTCAAAAAAAAACCTTCCATATGTTTGTGGAGATAGCATGTACACGGAGTAGTGAAAACAAGTGGTTTAATTAATAAAATTCAGGTAGAAGTAGGAAAAGCCTGCAGGCTGTGTCCCTACAAACAAAGCAGATGACTTAGGAGCATCATTTGGGCCCTAAAATTGCATGCAATTTGTAACAATACCACACCAATTTAGTGTACCACGGGGAAATCGCAGTTTTTTTACTCTCCTTCCTTCCCTGAGCCTGTAACAAAACAAATGAATTAATCTCTTCCACTTTGTCATGCATCCTCGGGTGCTTTCACACCTGACTTGTTTGATGCGGTTGAATCAAAGTCTGGAATGTTTACCCCCTTTAGTTCTAACCTAATCTAATCTAGTTCAGTTTTGTTTGGGGAGGTGAGAAGAACTCGGGTGTGAACCAAATGTCCCTCTCTGGTCTGGCTACGTTACATTATTACAAAGTGCTCCTTTCCTATGCCCTCCTCTCTTGCTCAGGACCTGTTCAGTTCCCTGATGTCCAGAGTCCACTTTGAACTGAGAACTGAGAGCCAACTTTGGAATTCCCTGCAAAATTTCTTCAAAAACTGCAGGCACAATAAAACTTGCACTGATTATTTGCTTCACCCGCAGTTATTGTGAAGGAGACTTTCTTTGCATCGATAATGCTAACATTATTGGTAACGTTAGCTAGCAAATGTAACATGTGGCTTTAGTCAGCTTCGTGCTATTCATATATTAACGAAGTACAAGTATGACCATAATCATAGAGTTTCTTTAAATATTTAGTGGAGATATTTTGCCACCGACATCATAATCGAATTAGTTTAAAATGTGTTCAGCACTGTGTCACAGCACTTTGTATAGAACCATCAATAACAACGAGCAGAATAAAAGTATCCTGACAGCTTAGAGTGAAAGCGGGGAACAGACTGCTGGTTGCCATGGCAACAACGTGTTGTTTTCTGTATTTACAGCAGTATGGGTAGGTCTAATTACAGTAAAATTAAGTTAGTATGAGTAGTTGTAGGCGAGCAAATAATTTGACGGCGGGGAAGAGACACAGTCTTGATTAGAAACGCGGTGTTATAATTTTTCACTTGGATAATGCTCCTACCAGAAGGCGTAATATCAGTGATTGAAATGAACAGTAAATGTATGAGGAGAGTGGCAAAACACATGGCAAGAAAAGGACGCAGTCTCAGTGATATACTATACTATCTAACGCAGCAGACTCCACACCCCCTGGAGATGTATGCCTAGCAGGCTCTCTAATAGCCTGTAACCCGGCATGCCCTGGGGACATGTGTCACACCTGGGAACATGGAAAATGTGAGGTTTCATGTGAGGTTACCATGCCATGTATACTTCAGGAATGCACAGTCTGCGGGTCCCTAGTTACGAGTTACGTTTGTCATAGTCTGCTAAGCTGGACTGGAATGCATGGTTGGTCCTCGAGCCACTTCCACGTGAACTCCAAGTGAACTTGAAAGTGAAAATACCATTCAAGCCAATCGCAGGCACATGTACCAATTACAGTGAACTATATTGTTTCAGGACAGTGTCGTTGTTTCCATGCCGGCGGCTGTTGAAACTAGCGACATGCCTCACACAGACTATAAGAAGCTATAAAAATGAGCGGCAGGGGTCAAACCTGCAGCTACAAAAAAGTGAGGTGCCTTGGTCAAGGGCCAAAGAGCACATTTCTTATGTACTCTAGAAAGTGTACAAAACACTGAGGTATTCAAGATATTTTGCAATGAAATGAGGGAGAATGTGCTCCGATGAACTGACCAATAGGAAAAGATGGGGCTCCAAGATTTCCCGCTGAAGGCTTGGCAGCGATACTAAAACGTTTGGTTTCCTTTCCAACCCTCTGACCAACAACTCTCCAGTTCAACTCTCCAGTTGTTATTCATCACTATTGTACTGAACTGCAGAGACAAATTCCCTCAATCACACAGACATCCGGTAGGTGTCCGTTTGTGTAAGTGGAGGTATAGGAGCGTGTGTGTTTGCTTTTCTAAATTACTTCAAATGAAAGTATATTTATGAACTATGAACAAAAATTTGTCACGCAATCACACAAGCATCTGGTAAGATGGAAAGCCAAACTTACCTTAGCATGTAGCATTTTGTGTTTCTCAAAATTAAGACTATATTTCCCATAAACCCTGTTGCTTCTTGATCTATAGAGGATGCAATGCTGTGAGGAGGCCGGTAGAGGCTGCTGACCTTCTTCCGGGGGTCTCATTTTCTTATGGTAATCATACCAATGTTTTAAAATTAATGTGGTAATCATTTATTGATGTTAAATGTAACAGCGCTTAGACCTAGGGATTCCCTGGAGAGAGAGAGAGAGAGAGAGAGAGAGAAAGAGAGAGAGAGAGAGAGAGAGAGTGTGTGTGTGTGTGTGTGTGTGTGTGTGTGTGTGTGTGTGTGTGTGTGTGTAACTCTATGTAAGTCTGTCAGTCAGTCCATCTGTTTGGGTGGTAAATGAATAGAGCGTCTCGTTCCTTTTACTGGGTTCTGGATGTGAATAGGAGTAGGCTGACTGACACTAACAGAGTGAGTCAGTACAATAGTGGGGCTCCAAACAAGTCCAATGTATTGGGATTCAGCAAAGCCTTTCAAGCGGCCCCCGCATCACGTGCACACATAGATACACAGGTAGGTGTGTGTGAGCGTGCACACAGGCAAAGACACTCATGATTCTGTCGCTCTTTTTCTCTCTCTCTCTCACACACACACACACACACGTTTTGCCTTCATTCATTGACTACAACAAACCTTAAAGCCTCCACTGACCTCACAGACATTCTGAACATTTTCAAACAAGCCTTGCAAGTACATCATTACTTTGCAAGGCAAAGTAGCAGTGACAGCTGATTTCTACCAATCAAAGAAACAAACGGCTGACTGGCCTTGCCCCGAGCCTCGTTTTGACTGAGACTGTGATTGGCGGAAATAAACAGACATCACTTTACGAAACGCTTTCTGAGAGGTTCCGAAATTTGAAAGGGGTGATACTGAAGGACGTGAAAGCTGCAATATGCCACCTCTCTCCTCGAAACAGGAAGCGTATTGTTAGCCCCGCCCTCCTCGACCCTCAGTTGCTGTCTACAAACCCAAAATAGCACCTAATTTTGGAGGATTTTCCTCACCTTTGTCCTCACAAGGTCCTCAGATGCTTGTTTAGGAAGGAAATGCACTTACAATTTCTGGTGACTAGTAGTTCTTTGCCTACCTATGTTGAATGCACTTATTGTAAGTCGCTTTGGATAAAAGCGTCTGCTAAATGCCTGTAATGTAATGTAATGTAATGTAATGTCCTCATAAATATATTACAACACGCACACCCACACACACCCCTCTGGCAAACTTTGATTACCCAGCATCCAAAAGCTGATGAAAGGATTCCTCTGAAAAGAACAAGAGAAATGAGCCGGGCTTACTAACGCTTGTGAGTGTGTGTACATGTGTGTGTTGTCCTCGCAAGGATAAGAAAAAGGTGAGGAAAATGTGTCGCTACCAGGTGCTAATCAGATGGCAAGGCACTCAGCACATGCATTTGCAGCTGTTCATTAATGCACAGCGCTTCTGTGCTTCCCCATGGATTTTAATGTGAAAAAAAAAATACCAATCTCACCTCAGGCCAAACGTGTGAGACTGCTCATAGTTGAGCAGAGAATGAATCTTCGCATCTGAATTCACAGCAATCAGCCTGTCAATCAAATCCTGTGGAATAAAACGAGAGGCCGTGAAGAGGAATGTAATGGTTATGGTGTATGATGTATACATAATGTGTTTATAATGTGTATGGTGGACAAGGTACGACGTCCTGCAAGTGTTGAGGGATCAGGTGGAGGCCTTTGGTGAAACATTTGAGTCGGCGGTACGTGAAGGGAAAACAAGTGCAAACATGCCCTCAAATGGCTGAGAGAGGTACTGCAACCAGACTGGACTATAATATATATATATAGTGGAAAACTGTGTGTGTGTGTGTATGTGTGTGTGTGTGTGTGTGTGTAGACACACACACACCCCACACACACTCACAGGTATGGAGGTGGGCATCTCTCGCAGGGTGTATTCACTCTTGTTGGGTAGAGGCTGCTGGCCCAGCAGCTCCCACATCGACTCGGCAGAGGAGAGAAGGTTGACCAAGGATAGGAAAGACTGGAGAGAGAGAGAGCCACAAAGAAAGAGAGAAATGGTGGGATTAATAGAGATTGAGAATGAAGGAAAAAATAAAAAGGTGAGGCCTTTAATTGACCAGTATTTTCTTTTGGACTTTCTGTGAAAAAAGTTTTTTTTCATCAAAGAAACAACAGATGTGCAGAAATTCTCAACGATTTTGTCCATTGTAAAAAACTTAAAATTGACATAAAAAAGAAAAGGAAGATCGAAAGAAGAATTTTACTGGGATATAAAGAGGCTGGTGGTGTGTGAGTACTCTTACGCACACACACACACTTCCTCTGAACATCTGAGCAGCAACCTGGAGAACAATGAACCATAGTAAGATATCTACCTGCTTTCATCACTGAATCAAAGAGAGCAGATAAATGCATGGGAATCAAAGGAAAAAATTAAAGCACACACACCAACTCATCTATCTTCTTTTATTTTAGTGAATAGCTTGAAAAGAACAACAAAGCCTTTCTTAATTGCTGTGATTGGAAAAAAAAAAAATCTTATGTTTTGTGGTTTCTATGTCCGTTCTTTCATCTACTCCTGTCTGTTCTGTGTTTTAGTCAGTCTTGTTTGTCTGTTTTAACTTAATTTTGTGCAAAAGTAAATTGTTGCCTCAACTGTTCGTCTATTACAATTGGACTAAAATATTTAACATGGTGATTTTTGTATTTTTTCAGCACCCATAACGCATGGCACATTCAGAAAAGCTGGGACTGACATTATCAAAACCACATCCCTGCGTATGAGTGCGAGTGATAACCTGCCCTATCATGTCTACTATATATTATAAATTGCATGCATGCTGTAGGTATGACAACCCCATTGAAACCCATAAGTTAACGCTGCATTGTAGAGGTAAAGGCACATAAAGCCACTGTCAATCAGAGCCACACAGCGACATGCTAAACCACATATTTCTCTATCTGTTCCCAACACTGGCTCACTGCTATGTGCCTGGCTGTGATGGACTCAGCAAGTCATACTGTACCCGGGAAGCTGACCTGCTGATAACACTGGCTTTAAATTCACCGGTGGCCAGGCACAGTTCACACTTCACCGACCGTCCATATTCACTTGGCTAGTTTCAGTGAGAGGCAGCCAGGCTCCTGTCAGAGGCCAACACATGATACATATAGAGGACACTTTATTAGGTACACCTATCTAGTACTGGGTAGGACCCCCTTTTAGTCTCCAGAACAGCCTTTCTGTTAGCTTGAACCAGTCTGCACATTCTCCTCTGGCCTCTCTCATGAATGTGTTTTTGGCTCACTGGATGTTTTTTGTTCATCCACCATTCTCTGTAAACTCTAGACTGTAGTGGTGAAAATCCCAGGAGGGTTCAGCTGTTTCTGAGATGCTGGAACCACCACACCTGGCACCAACAATCATCTGGATCTTAGATCAGCATCTTGCCCATTCTAATGTTTGGTCCAACAAAAAACTAAACCACTTCACCATGTCTGAATGCTTTATATACTGAGTTGCAGTCACATGATTCGTTGTTTAAAGGAGCAGGCTATTTGCGTTAACGAGCAGGAGTACCTAATAAAGTGGCCGGTGAGTGTGCATTATAGCTTGATTTGTGCCTGGAAATTTGAGCCTGTCTTGACCTGAACCTGGAAAAATTCTGACCCAATTTGAACCAAACCCAAGGAGTAGCTTTTTGTGAGTACATACCCAAGTTAAGCTTAAAATTGTTGGGAATTTTCTGAGGATAAATTACTAGTGACAGTATTTTTCAAGAATACTGTTAGTGTCCGTGGCTGATCAAAACCTGAGCCATTCTCTCTGAGCATACATGTCAAGTTCTAGCATGCACACACACACACATGCAGAGTGTACCTTGAGGCAGCTCCTGTCTATGGGGTCCATGGGTGTAGATTTGGGATGGACCACCCTGATGTCCTCTCTGCCACACTCCAGAGCTGACCACAGCTCCACCACCAGCACCTGGACAAAACCTGCAACACAACAACAATAAGCCAATGGATTTGTGTGGAGCAACTCATTCACAAGAGGAACGTTCCAAGCAAACTATCTGTAGGGGAACTTTTTGCTTTCAATAGCGTGCGCATTTAAACAATTGTAGATTCCACGCCACTATCTGTGGGCTAAAGTTTAGTACTGGTTGCGTAGTTGGAAAATGTGTATTGGAGATGCATTGCATTTAAACTTTGTTGTCAATGTGGCCAAATTACTACCTGATCACCCAGGACATAGGTTCCACACATGTGCTTTTAGCTTGAGAAAACAAAATAGACAACGTAAGAAAACTATTTTTTGTGGGTTTTGCCTGTTATGAAATCAGGCAGCACCGAGCTACATGTATTTGTGTCTCAGCGATAAAATGAACAGAAGAGATATGGAAATAATGACTTAATGCGCTTATTAACCAATAGCAGCAGCTAGTGTAAGTAACTCTGTTGGTTTCATCCCAAAACTTAAAAAGAAAAAAAAAAAAAAACACTGCTTGTTAAGTCGTGGGATACAGACATACAATACCTATAGGTTTCTCAGGCAGCCACGCATCCCTGAGAAAAATATAGGTATTGTATCTCTCTGCCGTACCGGCTTCACTGGCTAGTTAGTTAGGGCAGGGCATGAATTGAGCGCACAGGGAGTGGTGACTGATGTTCGAAACAGGGTTGGATTAGGAGGAATGCATTAGGTGTGGTGAGCCGTGTGGTGATCCCGACTTCAACCGTGACCAATCAAATCACCTTCCATTTCAAAGCAGTGCACTCTCCACCACGGCGGGCAATTTGCTGATGGGAGAGAACTGTCCCCAGTAGCCTCCTCTTCTCCCGAGAGGAAACAGATGTGTGTCGGAGGTGCAGAATATATGGACTAGTTAAACAATCAGTAAGCCTGTGTCATGGCGTATACTGAGATATTTTAGAAATAAAAACGCAGAAACTGAATGGGTCGTGCTTTTTCTATTCCAAAGATAAAAGTTTGACTTTATTTCCTTTGTGCATTAGGTCGATTGTTGTGGCTGCAGGTGCCAAGTGGTCTATTAGCGTCTTTGCTTGGCTGAAAGGGATTCAAAGCCCGGCCTTTCTACTGTGTGCGCATGCAAGCCATTAGATGCTCATTTCCCTTGATCTAACTTAGTATAAGTCACTGTCTGTCAATCGGACCCAAAAATATAATAAAAAAAAACAAAAAAAAAAACATTGTGCATATACAGCCGCAGGACACAATAAACGAATGAGACAAGTGACGAAAAGAAATGTACAGGGCGTTTCTATTGAATGAATTAACAGATAGTAAGAGGGGCTGTTCACAGGGCCAGTGCTCCAAGTCCGTCAGAACCCCTTTGCTTTCCTCATATTAGAGACATTATAAATGTTTGTACTGTTTCCAGGCCATTTGCCAACTCTGGCAATAAAAGAGAGCTTCTGTGAAATAGTAGGTACATTAGTTGGCTATAGTTATCAATAATGAATGAAATTTAGTGTTGCATATTAAGCGCGCTGAAATCCTTTTCATCGAGTCATCGATGCAATAGATTACACCCGTATTCCCATCAGCGCAGCCCTGGGGGAACATGAGGTGGACTTTGAGGCTGAAAAAAGACAACACAAGACTGTACCAATGAAAAGTATACTCATTGGGCGAGCTTTGATAAGCCTATATTGCTTGTGTGTTCACACTATACAGTTGTGAGAAAATGTTTTTATATGGCAGGACACCTCTAACCCACACCTGAATGTAATCTCATTGACTGGATCACCTGACTTCAATTACCTCCTTTCATAGAAGTCATTATCCAAGAGGTTCACAGGCTTAGGCTGTTAATATTTGAACAATATGTTCAATCAAAACATGTAAAAGTACATTTTATGTCTTTATTTGTTAAGTCACATTGTGTTTGTCTATTGTTCTGACTTAGATGAAAATCAGACCAGATTTTGGGAGCCATTTGTGCAGGAAATTCAAACCTTTTCTCGCAACTATATGAAATTTTCCTCCAGTAATCCTCTCTAGTCTTGGCAGCAGCAACTGTGTTTCTTTTCACGGTTATATTTTTTGTATTGCTCATATTTATTCATTATAATAGTTCTTCTTGAGAGAAAAACATAAATGTCAGTAATCCACTTATTTCCCATACCGCCCACTTACACACTCAACATGTTGAAATTGTCAGCAGCATAATGTTTGCATAACCCCACAATTATTTATAGTCTATTTCATTGCTTTTATTATTTTATTTTTCTACTTCTCTGTTTTATATTCTAGTTGTGTGCTGATGTTCTATTTCATTTATTCAACAATATTCTATTACTTTTGTTGCTGCAATGACCAAATTTCCCAACGGGGATTAATAAAGTTTCATCTTATCTTAAATACGCTACTCCGGATTGTCCGTGTTGCATGTGACTGGCTATTTGTTACAAGCACCACCCTTTTTATGTGACGTGCACATAGCTGGATTGGAAAATCCTGGGTTGACAGAGTGAGTTGATAATCACCTTCATGACACCAGTTAGCCGGGATTGCTATTGATTTGGTTATACTAGTATGACTATAATATGAATAATACAGAGAGGAGAACTATGCGTTTGACATCAAAGCTTCATCAGGTCCATGGCAACAGGAGCCATAACATTAAAACCTCCTGCCTAATATTGTGTAGGTCTCCCTCGTGCTGCCAAAACAGCTCTGACCCGTCGAGGCATGGACTCCACAAGACCTCTGAAGGTGTCCTGTGGTATCTGGCACCAAGACGTTAGCAGCAGATCCTTTAAGTCCTGTAAGTTGCGAGGTGGGGCCTCCATGGATCAGACTTGTTTTTCCAGCACATCCCACAGATGCTCGAGTCAACACCTTGAACTCCTTGTTATGTTCCTCAAACCATTCCTGAACAATTTTTGCAGTGTGGCAGGGCGCATTATCCTGCTGAAAGAGGCCACTGCCATCAGGGAATACTGTCCCAGCAGAACATTGCCCAGAGCATCTGCCTCCCATAGTGCATCCTGGTGCCATCTCTTCCCCAGGTAAATGGCGCACCCGGCTGTCCACATGATGTAAAAGAAAACGTGATTCATCAGACCAGGCCACCTTCTTCCATTGCTCCATGTTCCAGTTCTGATGCTCACGTGCCCATTGTAGGAGCTTTCGGCGGTGGACAGGGGTCAGCATGGGCACTCTGACTGGTCTGCGGCTACGCAGCCCCATACGCTGCAAGCTGCAATGCACTGTGTGTTCTGACACCTTTCAATCCTAGCCAGCATTAACTTTTTCAGCAATTTGTGCTACAGTAGCTCTTCTGTGGGATCGGAACAGACTGTTCACTTGCTTCCCAATATATTCCACCCCTTGACAGGTGCCATTGTAATGAGATAATTGATGTTATTCCCTT
>OOFE01019259.1:16079-29161 GCA_900323365.1 Monocentris japonica | reverse complement strand
CTAAAATGTCTTTGTATCCTGTAGCATTAAGATTACCCTTCACTGGAACTAAGGGGCCAAGCCCAAACCCTGAAAAACAGCCCCAGACCATTATCCCTCCTCCACCAAACTTCACAGTAGGCACTATGCATTCCAGATAGGTAGCGTTCTCCTGGCATCTGCCAAACCCAGATTCGTCCATCAGACTGCCAGATAGTGAAGTGTGATTCATCACTCCAAAGAACATGTTTCCCCTGCTGCAGAGTCCAGTTGCGGTGTGCTTTACACCACTCCAGCCGACGCTTGGCATTGAGCATGGTGATGTGAGGTTTGCGTGCAGCTGCTCGGCCATGGAAACACATTTCATGAAGCTCCCGACACACAGTTCTTGTGCTGATGTTGCTTCCAGAGGCAGTTTGGAACTCTGTAGTGAGTGCTGCAACAGATGATTGGCGATTTTTACACGCTACGCGCTTCAGCCCTCGTTGGCCCCACTCTGTGAGATTGGGTGGTCTACCACATCCTGGCTGAGCTGTTGTTGCTCCTAGGCGCTTCCACTTCACAATAACAGTGCTTACAGTAGTACGGCAGAAATTTCACAAACTGACTTGTGGCAAAGGTGGCATCCTATGACAGTGCCACGTTTCAAGTCACTGAGCTCTTTACGACCCATTCTAAATGTTTGTCGATGGAGATGTCATGGCTATGTGCTGGATTTTATGCACCTGTTAGCAATGGGTGTGGCTGAAACACCTGAACTCAAGAATTAGTAGGGATGGCCATATAATGTATATACAGTATATGCACTTCATGAGATATGATCTAGTATGTAACCCTTCAGGTTGAGTTTCTTTTTTTGTGTTTGTCATTCTTACCTTTGTCATTTCCCTGCTTGTTTGTTCAAGACATTAGATGGTATGGATTTCATGTATAGTCCCAAGCACAATACTGTCTGAAATGTGTGTCTTTGTAGCAAATAGTCATCCACGATGAAAACACATGCAAAAACAGCACAATGAAATGTAACAGAACAGGACATCCCACCTGGTTGGACATTGTTTTTCAATCATTATTGAAACACTATGGGAACTAAGGGCATGACATTGTCCAGCCTGATGTGTAAATGAACTAATAATTGATTGATTTGTGGGTTTCATCTGTTACTACAGGTAATAAAGCCATACTGTGTTTCAGCTGCTCTGATTCTGCATATGCCAACACTTCTGCATTCCCATGAAAGTGAGGAAAAACAAAAGGCATAATGAATAATGGGTTCACTAATAAGCTTCCAGGCACCAAAGGGTGGATCTGCTAAATGCTAATCCGCGTAGGCGCCCTCCTTCACTCTCAACAGCTCACTCCAGGAGATTAATCGAGAGGTTTAGCCACCCCTGCAAAGAGAGGTGAGGAATTCTGCCGGAGTCACGCTCCATGTCAAAACAGCTTGAGAGAGACTCTTTCTCCGTCTCTGAAACCGTCGTCTGGAATCCATACATTACTGTGTAGCTGCACAAGTACAGCGTTGTGGCCCGTTGTTGAAGTCAGCACTACTGAGGTTGTCCCTCCGCTGTAATGCAGAGTGACTCGGCATCGAAGGGGGAGACGGAGTGTGACTTTCTCTGCCAGCGGGCCATTTCCATAACAGAAGGACATCAGCGGTGCACCATCTCACGTTGCGGATGAAGCGGCAGGTTCAGAAACAACAACGGCCGCACAGCCTGGCGTAGAGAAGAGAGGATGAACAGAGGGAAGGGGAAAGGAGGAGGAGAGGGGAGATGGGCAGAGAAGAAGACAGGAGAGATAAAGCAAGGAGAAGGAAAGGAGACTATCGGGCAGTCCTTGTGAACTCAATCAAGTGGCTCATTCGCAATGCACAAATTTATGTTTTAACTAATCTTGTCTACTTCACGTTTAATGTTTATCAATGGTAGATCACTTTTATGACGTGTTGTACCTCAAAATGTTTATGATGTAATATCAGTGTCTATTAATGTTCATCATGTTGTACTGATTGTCTGTCGCTTAGGCGTCGGCATATGTCCTGATCTACCTGATTTGATCTGAAATATATGAAACATATGTACTGCACTGCACGTCTTTAGAGTTCATCCTGTAGAGTCAAAGGGTCAAGGAAATGCAGTCCTCTAAGGGTGTCTGATATTAGAGCTTTCAGGTAGCTTGTCTGTCTTTTTTTGCCCCCGCTGTCGACTCTGAGGCTGCAGCCTTGAAGGCTCGTCCTGCCCCTCATCATTCAGCCAAGTCACGTGCCTCTTCCCGAGCCAAACAACATCTTCAATAGGAAACATTGCTCCTGAGGCCATAGTTAGAATAGGGTCAGTCTGAGGCCCTCTTACTCTACACACCCTAGTGGTGATTTCTCATGTCAACTTGTGTCTGTTCTCTCTCTCTGTCTCTACAAGGGTTTTTAACACACTTTCAGGCTTTGAAGTTTTGAAGTTTTAACCACTGTCATTATGGACATAGCAGTCAGAGTGACTGACACACACGATTGCACATGATTTCCTGTCGCACACACTTCTAGTGGGTGGGGGAAATGATAAATCAAATTACATTTCTCTAGTCTAGGCATTAACCTCCTTACCCATAATGGAGTGTGGCTGTGATTTATCCCACTTCCTACTTCTGTACAATCTGTGATACTGTGCTCCACGAGTAGCAGGATAGAGTTCATAGTACACCTTCCACATGGGGGATATGGCAGTTTAGGGATAATAACCCGTCTGTCTCAACAACTTATCTACACACAGGTTACACAACCTGCATTACCTGTATTTATCTGGGAGACATGTATGTAAGTTAGATTAGTATTTTCTGTGTCTAACCAAGACACCATTGAACGCTCTGTATCAGGACAAAGCCAGGCTGCATGATGGTCATTGCCTCATGCATCTCAATCAACAATAACATTTCAGACATTTCAAAGCTTTAAATCATACTTATCTTTCCGTAGGGATCACCAGTAGAGTGCAGATGTTCTTCTAGACTGTGTCAGCCTTGCATTACCTAATGAGTGGAGAGCTCATCTAATTCTTTATATCCTCCCATGCTTCTCTTCCTGAAAGATCGCTATTCACAGTGCAAACAAACAGCTGTGTAATATTACTCAGCAGATGCTCAAATGATGAGCATGCCAGAGAGACAGAGAAAGACAGCGGGACAAAGACAGACTAGAAGATTGAGCACAATAAAGATGGCACATTATGCCAGACACCAGACAATTCAGCTCATCCTTGTACATTCTCATCCACTATCATTATCATGGAGGCGAATCCATTCTGGCTTGTCAAGCACATGCCACAGTTCATTATCTTCCCATACCAACTCCCCATTTGTATCTTCAGCTCCATTACTGTCCCTTCTGCTGCGTTTTATTGAATTTCATCCCTCATTTCCCCAAATTGTGTCTGTGTCCATCTTCAGTTTATCAACGTGTACACTGACGCATCGGTGCAGTATTCTACCTCTGCGCCAAATCAAAACAATGTCAAAGGCTTGAATGCTACAACGAGCCCCAGCTGCAGTCTATTCCTTTGTCAAAAAAACAATTTCTCCTGCTCTCCACTATCAGTTCCCAGAATCTGACGTGGACATAAAACACGACTCCTGTCTGGAACCAGAGCCACACAGGCCGTCTCAACAAGTAGGGGAAAAAAATGGATGGCTGCAAGGGATACATCTGGGCTCTCTGATAGAAATAGGTAGACGATTAGATTGTTGATTAGGTTACAGAACATGGAGGTAAATGCACAAAACCGACCCAATGGAGAGAATTTATGAAGGCCAATGTTCTCCTTACAGTCAGGTGTGGCAAGGCGGGATTTGGGGTGTGATTATAGTTATTTAGTAAATAATTTAACTTTATAGAGAGGTAGTTGGCGCACGATATCATGAAATTGACTTGTAACTACTTGATTCGGAAACATCTGAGCAAAATCAACCTCATCATTACATTACTATTATTGGTTAAATCAAAGTAGCTTCCCAGACTTTTGCTTGAAATTAGGGTACCTGGTGGGTTCATGAAGCTGAAAATCTGAAAGGAAAAACAACTTTCCCTTTTGTCAGGAGCATGTTGGTTTAACCTTAACCAGCAGCAGTGCGGTTGATCAAAACTTTGATAAGGTCTACAGTGATTACTTTGACAGGGGACACCCTCAGTGATGGATATGATGACATCTTACAAAAAAATCTGAGACATTCCTCAAAAGGAAAGGAAAAAAGCCTGTTGCGACAAGAATATTCCATCCCGATGCCATTCATCATAACTTACATGACTTAAGCAGATTAAGTTTGAGGCAGAGGCAAAAGTCTCCTTGAGGGGGATTGATGTCTGCTTTATCCTCCTCATCTGAACTCCTGTAATTTGACTGTCATGGTGGATCGCTGCTGGTGACTTCAGGTGTTCATTTAGCAGTAGAATTTCAATCAGATGGAGAGAGGATTCTTCATGGGGCTTTCCTTCTCAATTGCCTCGGAGCAACAAGGTCACTCACTAGAGGCAATTCTATTCAATGCAGTCGATGGCAAATTGCAATATGCATTCTGTGGGAGTTCCCAACCCTAAACGGATCATGTCAGTGGTTATATGGTTCTTCGTTAAAGGTCAGGGGTCACCTGTCTATCACAATCCCAGTGTCAATCAGAGGGCTGACCTCTCTGACCATCTCGAGAAATGGAGAAGATGCCGATTTTCTGCTGTCGCCGTAACTCCTCCAACAAGTCAAAACATAGTGGCCGTTAATGGTATGAATCAAAAGCACTATGTGGGTATATGGAAGTCTGGCTCTATGAAAAGCTAAACAAAAAATAACATGTACACAAAGTTTTCAAGCTAAAGGAAGCCAGTGCCATCCATCTTGATAAATGTAAACACCTGATGTTCCCTAAAGACCCTTATTCATAATCATTTTAAACACTGGTGGACAGCTAAATGGGACACTTGACAACATTCGTGACATTATTTGAAGTGTGAAGATAAATGGATACCTAGTGTGTCTAACAGACAAAAATAAGCCGCTTGGCTTTGCGTGATCTCTCAAACATTCACGACTATCTCTCAAAGCATCTAGCTTCTTCGAGATTTCTCAAAGTTCAAAGTTCAAGTTTCTCTCACCCATCATTGGTTAGACCTCTTAAGATATACAAGTCTCTCTTGAAGCACATGGCTCAACTGCCATCAATTTATACACATCAGCAGATTGCCCTCGGATTCACAGAAGCCTCGGCCCCCACACGCTACCTGCATTATGAACAGATGTGCCAGGAGCCGGAGCCCCTGATCCAGCGATGCGTGACGAATGGCTGAATTTCACCAAAGGCCGAGGGTCAAGTCGTATCCCTTACCCGACCCTGGCATTAGACACAGATGCATGATGTCAGTTCCCATGCGTTAGCATTGGGAGATGACGGCAAAGCCTTTGACATGCCAGAAACTTCCCTATGGAGCCGCAATCCCAGTAACCACTTACCATGAACCATAAACCCTGAGCCATTCCCAGGTACCCACCTCAAATTATCCAGTCCCAGAGCTACAAGCTTACTTCCTTTCACCTTCACCCCCTATTCTGCCACACCAACCATCCCCCAGATACACACCAAAGCCACTCACCCATGGATGGAAACCCCTAGTAGTAGGAGAGGTTCAAAATATCTCAGCTTGTAGGTCAAGAATTCAATGTGTCCTGGCCCTGTAGCTCTTAGAGCACAGAGACTCTTTTTTTAATCATTTAATGAACACATACAGATGCAGTCGTCATTGAAGTCCCACCACACAGCAGTGCACAAAAACCTGTTAAGAAAAGTGAAGCTTTGTCCTCTTTTCAACTAGAAGAAGGTGCAAGGAACGGCCGGGCAACCAGTCCTTTGCGACAGGAGTTTTTGTGTTACAACTTTAAGGCTGAATGGGAGGTCACTTTATGATATTCAACAAAGGTTTCAATTTCCACCACAAATCATCTGCAAAATATTACCTCAGATTTCGACAGTGTGTTATCTGCATCGTTATTGAATAAAAGTTCATTTAATGCAGCTGGTTTCACATTGGAAGCAAAATGATACTCCAATCGAAACCACCCTGTGTTGCCAGACGTACTCCCTTTCCAAAAATTGTGGGTTGTTTTCCACTTCAGAGTAAAATTATGGTTTTGCTTTTCCACTGCATTAGTCACAACTGTATTTACCAGCAAATTCCATTCCTGAAATCCAACAAAAGACATTTTAGAAAATGCCTCTATCCCTCTGTCTTATTGTATGAGGTTAAAAAAGGTATTTTTCATTTGAACAAATTGAATTTCAGTGTTTTATGTTTCATGTCTTCTGGAGCAAGGAGTCACATGATTAATACTCTCATACATTTTCATCTCACTTATGACTGTTCTCAATAAGTAATTGTATACGCATAGATGCCTATGTGCCGTGCAGACCCACAGCCACATGCTGTATAAATTAATGTGAAACAAAAGCCCATTTGTCAGATTAGAGTGGACTGCCTGGATCACAGGAACAGGGAGGGTATATTGGCCCTGTGTCTCCCATCACTTACAAATTGGTCTTGTGTAAACTTCCTGCTGTTTTATATGCTTCCTGAGGTCGGGGGTCAACTGACGAGCACGACCAATCACAAGATAAATCAGCATCTGAAAGCATTCTGTCATCGACATAGTAGAATTCGATTAGCTTTAATTCATTTTAAAGACCCGCAATTGGTCCTGTTGTTACTCACCTTGATGGATGAGGTTTATAACAGTCGGCTCACACATACACTCTGCAAAGGTTGCATTTACTGAAAGGGGAGAAAAGTGACACTTGATTTCTGCTTGGAGTTACATTACAAGTTCACTTTTGAATAAACCTTGTGCATTTATTCTGCCTGGGTTGATGTTTTCTTTTTTTCATGTCAGTCTCTTGGTACAAAGTGTCCAAACATTGCGTGTCTTCATAACTTGTCAAATTGAAATTATTCCTAGCATTTCTTTATGGTAGCTTGTGACGTTTTTTTCTTCCTTTTGTCTCATCTGCCATGTGCATGCCATTTGTAAATCTTTCTATTGATTCTGTTCCAGTGAAACCGGAGTGCTCTCTTTTTAAATAAAGCATCATAAATTGAATTAAAGAATGCACCCAAGAATTCACCCTGAAATTTTGCATGGTGTGCTGTTGGATGGGCCAGTCGGGCTGAATGATGTCATGCAGGTGGCTGACATGCTTTATTAATGTGGCCCATTGCTTCAGAGTACCATTAGTTATTTGTGTCTACATTTCAATCTGTAGGTCCCTAAAGAGCAGGCCAATCAAAGACAGAGTGACACTTTGATTTGAAGCCCTGACAGTTTCATCAATATCCACAGGATTAGTAGTTAGACGGTTTCCTCTGAAAATTGGTACCTTTAATTAGCGTTACTGCTTGCTGGAATTGACTGTGTTTTTTTAATAACAATAGCCGACCTAAAATGGAAGCTGTAACATTGCCAAGTCTATTTTCTCTTTTCAGTGATATATGAACCTCTGTCAGTTTAGATAAGCAAAATAAATTGAGTTTTGCCTCAAGTTATTTTCTGGTGATTTCAAAAAGGTACATACTATCTCCCAGATAAATCAAAAAAAGATAAGTGGTATGGTATTATTTTCAGTATTTATCATTCTTTTCATTCCAGCCTCGATATTCACTTGTGTACTCTGCCTGAGTGATACTGTAGGCTTGTAGGAAATGCAGCATTTTCAACAATTTAGTATAAAAGGGAGAAAATGCATTGGGGGAAAACAAACTATTCACAGCTGATTTTCCACTTTTCGTATCAGTTTTGATTTTAATCATTCAGGCTTTTCACATGGCTACCATCTCTGCTAGATGCAGGAATCACTTTGCGTCGATTGTGTGATAAAAGGTCAGATTTATCTTCACTCTCACTGGGTGGGTTGATGCTGCGTTCAAGGTCAGTGCTGGTTCGTCATAAGAAACAGGTTCAAGTCAAGTCAAGAACTTTATTTGTCACATACGCATACAGGATGTGCAGTGAAATGAAAAGTGGCAATGCTTACGGGATTGTGCAAAAAACAACAGTAGCAGCATTTACAATAAAAAAAGTGGCAACAATATTTACAGTGAAAAACGAAGCACACTATTTACAATAGATTTAATTACACCAAGCAATCAGGCATTTGCGAGGATTATAAACATATGTGAACAACATGGGGCATTGTTAAGGAATCACTGAGGACTTGGTGGTTATACAAACATATGGACAAAACAAACAAACACCCATTCACAAATACAACCTTCAACAACATATTCTGTCAACCTTCAACTCTCACTTTTCGAATTCAGTGCCAGTTCTGCCAATCGAAAAGCAATTATTGGAGTGGGAATATCTCTTATGCGATAATGAGTCCTTACTCCCGACGATATCCGCGCTAGCCAGGCCCTCCCCCTCTCTATCTTTCTATGAGTTGCTTGTCATTTCAGTCTGCCACACAACAATTCAATTACAACAAGGTCTGTGACCTGCCACCCCCAATTTTCTTTATTACTTCTGTAGGGTGACCCCCTACAGACTTCTAAACATTTAAAAGGGGATGACTTGAGGTCCAGATCAATAGTCAAACCCTGCATATGTCTGCAGCCCAGAGGAACTGCCCTCCTGAGCCACCAAGACTTTAAGTAAATGAGAAGGTGGGAGGCAGCGAGGGGCCATATACAGCCTCGATATTTAATTGGGGTCAACCCTGTGATTGCCAAGGGACCGTCTCCACTCCCACTAGATGAATAGTGCTAATTAGCTGAGTGGGTGACCAGGACTATGCATAGGCAGTTCCATTCAGGACTCTCATTGATGCGGTCAGCATTAACCTGTGGGCTCTTTTTCCCAGGAGGCCGTGGGCCAGACATGTTTGCTACAATTCCAGAATAGGTTGGAGGTTCATCCATACATGTGTCAATACCTACAGCACTAGGCCAGTGACTCTGCTGGTGCACCTTATGTGATACATCATGCAGAGCATAGCGTAGTGATTTATGAAGTTACACTCTCAGATGAATTGCCATTTCTGGTAATATTGATTGTGGTGTTATTTATGGAGATCACTGTTTTAGGTGGGGACATGCAGCACAAGCACAATAAATCTATGTACAGTAGTAGTAGCATTGACGGGTCAGTTGAATGCACATTTCAACTCTGTTCAAAACTCTGTTCTTGGCATACTGAGGCAGTTCTCCTTGGTATTAGCGCTCATTGAAAAAGAATGTGAATTAAGTGCAAACTGTACCTGTAACTGTAAACACTCGATGATCTGATAATTTCACAATGGTTCCAGGTTGTTTTACTCTTTGTGGTAATGCATCGTATGTGTCAGAGTAAGAACATGTGTATGAGAACATTCTTTCTGACTCTGGGCAATATTGGCACAGCAGCCAGACATGGATTTCCTGGGTAAAGTGGACTGGGTTTGGTGGGAGGGCAGGAGGGTGTTCGGCGTACAGCACAGACAAGCACACTGGAGGAAGGACATCTTGTGTGTTGGTGTTTTAAAAAGCAAAGCCCCTGGCTATGCATACCTTAGTTCATTAAACATCAATCACAGATTCTCCTGTAAGACAAGATTTCAACTGTTCAGCCAGTTTGACACTGATGTTAAAAGTTCAGTAGATTCAACTTTGGCAAGGGGTTGAAAGCAATTGAGTTCTGAAGCAAGACAGCGTTCATTCAGTCCTACATGTCAGAGCAAGTGTGTCTTCGCTGTGTGTGGTTCATGGAGCTGCAGGAGACAGCAAGTCCAACTCCCAAACTGAAAGCATCTGCATGACCACTCCATGACTACATCAGCATCTGCTTCTTCCAATTATACCATAATAAAATGCAACTGGAGGAGGAAAGGGATTCACAAAGCCAACAAATCTTTGTTTCATTTGTTTTCTATTGTTGTTATCCATGTAAACATGCTCCCTTATTGTGGAAAAAAAAAAGGAAAAATCTAGAGAGAGTGCATTCAAACATTTCGAATAAGCTGCAGAACCTTTTCGGTCCTGGGAGTAGAAGCGATGAAACGATAAGGTCAATGTGGGGATAAGGACTTCTGGTGACACAGTTTGTTATACCATAGGAGTGTATACAGATGATATACAAATCGGACTGCACGTTGAAATGAGAGAATAAGCAGAGTGCGAGTTAACGGAAGGTATATGACTCCCCAGGACCCTGCACACTTCTTCACAGTCAGTTTGACACCAACCACACATAATGGGGCAGGCAGGCGGTCCTCTGGTGACTTGCAGGGAGCGTGGAGGGGGAATCAGTCACAAAAATAAAATGTACGTATACACACACTCAGAGACGCACACAGATATAGACAAACCCACCACATTTCACGGTTTGTTCTGTGAGAAACAAACACTTCTATTCCCCATATGCTGAGGCCTAATGCTACGCTTCCTGTGCGTGTTTACACTAGAGAACAACGTCCATTAAAACCAAACTAAGACAGCCGCAGTGAAAACAAAAGCCCACCGACCACAGATCCTCTGAGTCACTTAATGATTAATTCTTCTTTAAACATGGAAGTCTGCCAGGGAGCCGAGCAGCATTGAGCCGAATTCATTTACAGTCAAGTGTTTGAGTTCTGGCCACCTGCTGTTGCTGTATCACTTACCACTGATCACAGAGTTCAACGGATGCGAGACGGAGTGTCAACAAACATTCGTTACATCTACATTTTCTAAAATCTAGGAGGAAATCAAATGTTTCATTCTGTTTACGTGGTGGATTACTGTCCACGAGTCCACCTCGCACTTCTTCGCTGTTTACACATTACTCACACATGCAGTATCTATTTCCAAGGGGTACCGCCAGGGCCTATCTTTGGACCACAACCAGATCTCAAATCAGTGCTAGAATAAGTTCTCTTCTTGAAGTGGCCACGCTACAATGGAAGGATTTCTGGCCATGGTTTTCCTGAAGCCCACAACTCTGCATATCGGAGTGTATGATATGCCTATGAGACTTTATATCAAAAGCAGACCAGCTAACGTGGCCACAAGGAACTAACACACATCGATTCTATTACGGGGAATGGGCAGAAATATGTCCAGTGGCTATGTGATGGAGGGTTGAAGATCCTCTGGCATTCAATTGCAGGATGGTAGAGGGAATCTAGATAGCTTTATGCCACAGTGATCTGGGGCGCTTCCCCTCTGCTGTAACATTTAATCAGCAGGCCACGGATTTAAGCCTGACAAGTGAATCAAACAGAGCCTCATCAGAAAGGGCTACAGCCACACACACACACACTTCTGACTCCAATTAGGACAAGATCTGCTGTAGATGTTTCTTTTTCAGTTGAAATGTCTTGCATCATTGCTATATGTCTTTAAATAAATGACAAGGCAAAGGGCTGTGGGGAGAACACGAGATGGAAAATGCCATTTGTCACAGCCAACATTTCCAGCGACAGTGACAAGTTTAAATGTGAATTTATAGCAGTGTGCTTCTCTCTCCTATTGGCCCGCTGCCAAATGGGTGCAACCCTGTTTACTCCAAGACAGCAAGGGAGGACAACTTCACCTACTGGAAAACACATTACATTACAGTTCACTGATTAATGTGATTAATCATGAACTAATCATGTGTAAAAAAGGGAATTTATTGAATGAATCTGAAGACCTGATTGGCCGACAACACCAGATCCTCTAACTTTCCAGTTCAAATGCTGTAAACTGGTCTGATTGGACGGATTTCAGCAATAGTTTAGTGAGGGGAGCCAATCAGCCAGTCATCAACCAACTCCAGTCAACACATCACAACTGGACTTGGTCCGAAACTTTCAGATTAACCCCTTAAACAAAACCAACATGTGACAACGTCTACATTAATCATGTTTTGTCGTATTATTATACAAATAGAGGAAAATTTGAAGTCTGATATTGGGATCTCTTAAAGTAATAAATTAGTTCTTATCTCCTATAGTGGCTAGCTATAGATTTGTTCTATTATCATTGTATGCAGCCTCTCTGGGAGGACATTCCCTGATCATTGATCCTTTATCATTTTTATATTTTCCTATTTATAGAATCCTCCTAGCTTACTGATAATGGTAACTGATCATGTCCTATAAATGACTATGACTGAAGCATACTTAACAGCTAACAAACATGTTCACATAGTTACTTAATGCTTAATCACTAGTTAATTGAGCAGTAATTAGTGAAGTGTAATGAAAAGTGATACCACGTATGTTGTTGCTATCCAACGAATACTGCTGTAGCAGTAAAACAATCCTGACGCAGGTCTCATCTGTATTGGCCTCGTGACTCCATCTTTCAGTAGCTAAATGATGAAAAACTAGTGTGGAAAATGGACTTTATAGAGGCTGACTGCATGATTAAGACAAGTTCCATCCTCCAAATGAAAAAATGACCTCAAGAGAGCCTGTTATAGAGTGAGATGAGAAACTACAGCTAATATCACCAAGGACATCTTCAGCACGCAGCACTGTGCTGGATGAGGCTTCCCTTTGAGACCTCTCCACCTGTGGCTAGATTGCTCCAAGCTAAATCAAATTAGGGACCCAGGGAACTATGTTGAAACACAGCATACCACAACTCCCATGTGAACCCTGCAACTCTTCATAACAATGTCCGATAAGAGTTTGGGAGAGTAGGGGAGAGCATTACCCTCCATCCCATGCCCTGAGCTTCACCACTTCCTGCCAACTGTCTCCCATCCCTTGTCGACGGCTCCAGGCCTGTTATACCCAACAAATCCATTTGGTGGGAATGCTGAACGATATACCAGAATTGAGCATAGATAATGACTATTGTTGCTGGGAGCTTCAGCCACAAGCCGGAAAAATAATGTCAAGTGAAGCACCAATCTGAATCCAAACGGTTGTGATCACGAAAAAGGTTATGCCACTTATTATCATACCACTTCAGTATAAATCCAATACTATATCTTTTGTTTCATGTTTTGTGATTTCCCCAGCTGCTATGATGAAAGAGCAGCAGGCTGTTTTGTGTTGGACCCCCTCTTCCCTCACTCATGCAATTGGCTCTTTGATACAGTGTGGTATCCCACTCCCTAATGCATCCCACC
>OOFE01019259.1:0-11507 GCA_900323365.1 Monocentris japonica | reverse complement strand
CTGAGAAAGCCCCTTTTTATCTGTCAAGTAGTGGTCAAAAGCATCCCACACATCACCATCCTCAGAGCGTTATAGTACAGATAGAGTGAAAACTTGAGCTGGATACTAAAATGTAGCAAATGTAAATTGAGTTGACTCAGGGCTGTTACAATCTGAGAGAGGATAAAAAAACCCAGACCAGATAATTGTATCCTCTCTAAGATGAGAGCACTGTGTGAAGGCCTATTACAATAAGTACCTATTCAAAATTATTGGGAAAATGGGCAACTTTAATGCAAACATCTATCCTACATTTTAGGATTTGGTAGAGAGCAATTAGGTGTACTGATTGACACATTTTCTAAAGTGCAAATCTGAGGTTTTTATTCAAAAACAAATCAAACAGGCTGAGCAATCTTTCTATAGAGGGACAAATATCTATGGCCATCTAAAGGGATTAGGTGAAATCAAACAATACACACATACAGTAAAGAGGAAGTGACTGGTCATTTTGTGTCATTTTCCTGTTTCACTGTAGGTCAAAGGTCATTGATAAAATGACTCCACTATTATAGTAGTGTAGTATCATATAGTATCATGTATAAGTATGGCATCCAGTTTTTTAAAAAGCTCCATAGAGTGAGAAAGTGGCCATGAGTGAGTGAAAGAATATGTCAAAACACCCATAAATATCATGTCACATTATACGTCCATTAAGTTACACCTCCTGATTCTTCCTCAAGAGGGTGCTAGATCCTTTTGGATGGCTCTGAACAGTTGGAGCAGGGCGTCTGTCCACACCTCTCTCTGGTGCTGGCTGCTGATATGAGCCAGGGTCTGAGCGGCGTAGACCGCGGTCAGCACTGTCCTCTCAAAGTCCTGCCTGGTCAGGGGCAGTTTGCGCCGGGCGAGCTCGGCCGTCAGACGCAGGATGTCAGAGAGTCTCTTGGGCAGGACGTCCTCACAGATGACCTCCAGCTTCTCCACACTCCTCAGGGAGGCCAGCTCCTCATCTGGGATCAGCATGGCTCTTTCCTCCCCTTCTATCTGCAGTCCTGCCAGCAGGATCTGGGAGACAGAGGGCCATAAAAATTGTGGTGTCTGGACTGTCACGAAAAGTACTGAAGAGATTGTACACTACCTAGCTACCTACCTAACTAACTAACAAATTACCTACCTACCTACTAACCTACCTCCCTCTCTACCCAGCTACCTTCCTAGCTAACTCACTAAAAAAACTACCTACTTAACCTACACTCCTCTCTACCTACTTAGCTACCTAGCTAGCTAACTAACTAACTACTGACCTCCCTCCCTCTCCTTCTACCAAGCTACTTACCTACCTACCTATTTACCTATCTTCCTTTCTACCTACCTAGCTACCTACCTAACAAGCTAACTAACAGAGTACCTCCTAACCTCCCTCCCTCTCTACCTAGCTAGCTACCTAACTAACTATCAAACTACCTACCTACCTACTAACCTACTTCCCTCTCTACCTAACTAACTAACTACCTACTAACCTATCTTCCTTTCTACTCACCTAGCTATCTAACTAGCTAACTAACCAACTATCTAGCTACCTACCAGCCAATCTACCTACTTACCCACCTACCTGTCTACCTACCTAGAATGTACAACAGATATGAATGACCATTTTGTAATGTTGACCAAATATAGTACATACATGTCCATATAGATACAGGTTTGTATGTATGTTGTTTCTATATATGTCAATATATAACATTTATGTTGTTAAAATGTATGCAGACATATTTTTTGTTCATAGAAAAAATGAACAGAAGACATGACGAGATAATCAATGAAGTTTCCCAGCATCAGTGTTATGAAAACACATATTTCACATTCCAACTAATCATTTGCAGGATAGCAGTGGCACACAGTGTTTTTCATTTTCATGTTTTAATCATCAGAGCCTTCAACAGTTGAAGATGACAGACCACAAATGTATTGGAATGATTTGGCCGGGGCCTACACTGACCTCAAAGAGCAGGTTCATATCCTCCACCGAATGCTGGAACGTGGGGTTGATCAGCGAATGTGTGCCACGTTTTATCCTATATGCTGATGGATACAGAGCTGGAAGACAGAAGAGGGATTCGGATTAGAAGACTCTCCTCGTGCTCAAGAAATTAGGCACCATGTTATCCAGTGTGGGTGGGCTGGAGATTGAATAAACACAGATACATTCCTGCTCAGATTGAATCTAGTCCCAGATACGCTAAGGGTAATTGGGCTTCGGGCCGAGCCACAGATGCTCCCATATGTAAAAGCCCTGAGCCTTTGACAGAGCTGAACACTGTGGCATGGCATCCAGAGGTTAGATATCCCTGCTTTCAGAGCTGCAGGTGTTGCTGTCCTCATTTGGTCAGATTGCAAATGTGTGACAGCTGAGGTGTCAAAGAAAGGTCCTGGCATTACCAGAAACAGTTTTTGCAGCTTTATGATAGCATACCACGAGGCGATAACCAGTAGCAGAAACCCAGAGAAGGCCCGGGTCACATACCTCAAATCTATTTCAGTAAAGAGACATGGTCCCTCTGTTGTGTTGAAATATATTCAACATTTTTTTTTCAACATTTATAATGTGAACCATTATGCTAACCTCTGCGAAAAGTAACCTTAAGCAAATGTACGATGATAAAAGTGAGGAAAGCATGATTAATTTCTTTTCAGTTTAGGCTGTAGTCTGCAAAGCTTTTATCCACTCCAAGAAGCATCTTTTGGTTCACTGGTTTAAAATACAAAAATGAAACATGAAAAGCTAAATACTTAATAAACTCAAAAGGACATAGCTGCGTCCAAGGAATGATTTATGAACCAGTCCACTCTGACAACGCCGTACTTGCTTTCTCATTTTGGCATTACATCTCGCTGACAGTGAGCAGCGATTCCCAGTGGGAATGGAAAGCTTTTGGGAGGTCAGATCCAAACAAAGCTGGAGTAAATAGCGAGATTAGCAGTCAGCAGTGGACACAAACACTCTATCTCTAATGCTTGGTTGTGTCTGGGCAAAGCCTCAGCATCCGCAGAGCTGAGAGGTCGCACAAGGACTCAGAGTGAGTTTGTCCATAGCTTTCACCTTCCATACTGCTTAAAGTATGTCGACCAATCGCAGCACAACTTTTCTATTCATTAATTTAGTATGACTGTCTATTGTGTGAGACTCAGACCAATTTGGCAGGACTGCTTGCAGGAGATTTAAGTGAAAAGTTGATTAGAACTGAAAGGGGGATTCGCGACATAATGAAGTTCAAACTCTTTTTCCAGAGCTTCGCATGCTGTTGCTACCCAAGAGCCAGTGGAAACAAACACACACACACATACACACACATAGATCTTAATGAGGTATGCAATGTAAACACTGGGCTTCATCCTCATCTGAATTCAAATCAGATCATACTACCCTACAGTGTCATCTACAGTGCATTGCCCTCAGTTCTGCTGTAATGATCAGCCCTACAGCTTTGGCAGGCATATCCGAGGCCAGCCAACGCCACATAATCTGGCTGTGGTCCACTTGTACCTGCTTCCTGCCGGGGAGACTGCCAGCCTCAGCCCCAGACGCAGAGTCTGCTCAGAATCTCTTATGAGCCACGGTCAAAATAATCTACAGTATATTAACTTGGGGCGAACCCTCCCTGCTTTATGTGTTTCAAACCCCATTAACGTGTAATCGCGAGCGCATTGAATCTTGCGAAAATGTGCAATCCTCATTGAGAGATTCCTGCATGCACAGAATGCCTATGCATACAGCACATACCAAAGAGAAACTACAGCTTTACTGGTGCAGTCAATTCAAACAACACAACACCCAGGGGACAGTGTGCTCATTACTGACAGGGTTATGTTGTTAAGGGTTGGACAACCTGTATGGAAATGACAGGAAGAGGGACCGAGGCAATCACACATCCAATACTGGTTTGCGGCCGTCAACAATTACCTTTTAAAGCAATAATTTGCAGCATTTTGCTTCTTCTCTCTATTGCCAATTGATACAACATAATGATTCAACCTCTAGCCAGTTCATGAAAGCTTTTACATTTGCTGTTCTAAACTCCCGGTGTCAGGTGGGTCCTTCCAGGGAAAAAATCCTCTGCCTTAGAGGAAATGATGCATTTTGTGTTTCTGGCTGCAGCAACAGCGGTTTCTTTGGAATAAACAGAGGAAGAACTAGGTCGTCAGCATGACAGGCGATAGCCACCATGGCTGAACAGACAAAGAAACAGAAAATCCAAGGAAAAAGACATCACAATACTGGACACAGTGTTTGATTGACAGGTGAAGCGCAGTGCAGAAACACCACAGCAATTACCGACAACACAGCATCTATTACTGCTACAAACACTTTTTATACTTAAGACATGGTGGATACAAGGAAACCTCATCCTTAGGACAGTATAGATACTATGACACAAAATCTTTGGCATCCCAGGTAATATAAGTAGTATTAAAACCCTACTGGGCATGTCACCGATGGTGTCAGTGTGTGAATTCAAAATCATACACCCATTAATTCATAATAATTATTAATTTCCCAACTGAAGAGAATTTCTAACCAGTGACCTATAGGGAGACATCGGCTGAAACATTTTTAACTCATCCGTCTTATTTTCATGTTCAGGTTGAATATCCAGATGTCCCTCTAGGTGACAGCTTAGCTTTCAAAGCCTGCTCATCCCTGCTGCTCCCCCTCCCTTTCCCAGTGTTCCTAAACGATCAGCATTTGGACGGGCAGTCATTACGTGCAGGCAGGGAACTTGTAATCTCTCTCTAAATGCTTGCAAGGAGCTGAGGGAACAACAAAGATCCATTAATTAGCAGAGCTAAATGGTGATCCTGGCTGGAGGGATCTCTTGATGAGACACAAAAAAAATACTAAAATGGATATCTGGATTCCTCAGGCTTACAGTAACGTGGGGTGTGAAGGACACAGGAGACAAAAACCCTCACCACAGTCACACACATCCTCTTGCTTATACTCTTCAATTCCCTCCAATCGATTCTTAAAATCCAGACCAATATTCTAACGATTCAAAATCTAACCTTCACAATATCACCCCAGACTTTGCCATCAATACTCCAAATGTGAACCAAATTGATGGAAATCTGTAAATCACTAAATAAGTATATCTTGATAATGGGTGGTAGGTTAGCTTAGCGGTTAGAGAGGCTGACCCATCACCTGAGGGTCATTGGTTTGATCCCTGGCACCACCAGGAGGGTGTATTCTAGCTGTGAGCTGGCAATTGGAAAAATGGCTAGTATCACAGCTACAGGGCCCACCAACACTGCCAAAGTGCCTTTGAGCAAGGCACTGAACCCCAAAATTGCTCCAGGTGTGCTGTTCAGTGGCTGCGCCTATCCTCTGACCTGTATTGTATGTGTGTGGGGTGATACGTGTCTGTATCTAGTCAGGGGGTAAAAATAATTTCCCCTCTGGGGATCAATAAAAGTATGCTTTCTTTTCTTTCTAATACTGGAAAAGCAATATGTCCAGCAGTGTGATTTAGTATCATATTTTTTAGTCACCGCTGAAATTCCTTCTTCCAAAATCCTTTTCCTAGGACTATGTGACCAATGATTTCAATCATCCTTTTTTTGGATTACCAGATCCCTGGATCTTATTCCTGGAGGCGAAGAACAAAGATTTCCAAGCAAGCAAATGTAGAAGAAGAATTTCCTGAGCAAGTGGCTCCAGTAACAACAGGCCAGTCACATCGAGCTGGAAAATGAGTTGTGAATGTGATGCATGCTGGAACATTCATCTTTTAGCTCCAAATGATAAACACATTCTTTCTCTCTCTCTCACACACGCACACACACCAACATAAGTCTTGATTTGATTGTTTATTTTGTATTTGTAATAAGGTGGCGGCTTTTAGAATAAAAAAAACAAACCCATGATTTCTGCTCTGCACAAGCACGCACATCATCATTACAATTTGTGAACATAGAACATCTTATATCTTAAAACGTTTTATTCTAGGTCAGAGTTTTCTCATAACTTTACACTTGCTGTCAGTACAAATTCCTGTACGGCCTTCGAGAGATGATAGAGATGTACTGGATCTACAAATATTGACCTCAGATGAGAAGACCACCTACCTTTTCTCCAGTGCTGAGCAGCTGCCAGGTCAGTAGAGAGGCAGAGGACAGTGATGAGCAGAGCCCACCACTGCATCATGTTGATCATCACACTGATCACACATCTACTGACACAGGACGCACTCCTGTCTTTCTCTCTGTCTTTCTGTCTAAGGGATGCAATGACGGTCACGTGCTCATAAATGAACACCCATCAGGAGGGTGGGTGAAAACACACCGACTGCTCTGCTCTGGCATTTCACATGCAGAGGTTTCATGTGCAGGAACATTCCTTCCTTCATCCACTGCACTCATTTTTTTGCTACCTCCTCCCTCCATCCCCTCTCTCTGTCTTTTGTGAGTATGTGTGTGTGTGTGTGTGATGTGTGCTGAGTTCTCTCAGGCCAAGCTGTCATCTGGAAAACATCAGGAGTTAGGGAACGCCTGCTCCGTTGGCTGGACTTACCCTCAGCTACTGACTGGCTGACTGACTGGCTGACTGACTGACTGACTGATTGATTGACTGACTTAGGATAGGGCACTCGTTCAGTCAAGCACCATGGCACCAAATTAGCTTACAGTGGTCTGTCAAATCCCCCCAACAACGATATTTATCCCTTGTTTTTATGTTTCCCTGATAGTTGCACCCATAAATGCTGAATGAATTAACCTAACCCTGCAGTGCAAGCACTACAATCCAGATTTAAAAGCCTTGTGTGATTTTGTTCTGATCATATTCTGTCAAAATCTTATCTTGACTTGACTGCGATGTTTCAGGGTTAGGGTTAGTGGAACAGCATCCTCAATCTGAAGCTGCTCTCTGTCGAGGAACGGGTATCTGTCGACATCACAGAGCAGCTTGATTCTGCGTTTGAGGCACTTTTCCTCTGTCTATAGCGCCCTTTGTTGTCACAGAAGTATTTGCAGTAACACTCACTGTCCTCAGTCTGGTGCCACAGCCCATAATACACTGTGTAGGTGCAGGACCATCATCCACTTTTTGAATCATATCCTGCTACATTTTGTCAGCACAAATATTCTCTGTTAACAAAAAAAAAGTCCAATCAACAGTTAAAGTCACAAAATGCAATCATAAATGACACCATGAGTGGTGCCGCAAATTTTATTTCTGTGGTGAAATAAATAAAGTGGCCGTGTGGGAGTCCATTTATCTCGGTACCCAAACTCTGCCTTTGGAGGCATGAGATGTCTGCAGGTGAAGGTTTTATCGTAATGCACCCGCTTTATCATATAGGCCGCAACCACCGTTGCAGTAGGAATGGATATGAAAAAAGTACTTGTTCCCATTTATTACATTTACATGCTCTATTTGAACGCTCTGGAAAAAAAAATTCTGTCAAAATATGATGGAGGTAAATAAAAGAGGAGCAGCTGATTCTGGATTAACTCACATAAAACGTTACCTTGTTATTGTAGTTACACTCAAAGGTTTGATTAATTTGCACAATGCTGTATGACACGATTGTCATTTTCTCTACTGCTACCATATGTTTGTTTGCTCACGGCAGATGGGCACCCAAGGTATGATGCCCTTCTCTTTTCTAGCCTGCAGAATATACACAATACATTTAAACGGATGAGGAGGCTGAAGGAAAGCCCCGTAGGACAAGCTGTAACACTTGTCTGCATGTGATTCACACAACCAACGCATAAGGCGGTAGCAGATGGCGTTATGAGGGTGAAAACAATCGCCAAAAAAAACCATCCTTGCTGCAGTTCATCCCTCCTCTGTTTGCCTGGAGGTGGAGCGATTCAATAAAATGAACATATTCGACCCCTGAATCAGAGATATGCCAATCCACACAGACTTACTGTACTTATTGAATACATATTGATTTAAGTGTTGCCTATTTTCACCAAAAGGGGGCAGTGTTATGACACACCAGAGACCCACAGCTACCCAAGTCATCCTAAGATCCTGCAGAGTGATGTCTGGCACTTTCTCCGACTCTTCTGGTGACGTTGCGTGGATTCTGAAATAATTGAATTCTATTCAGATAAGGTCTGGCAACATGAATGCAGCCACTTAACAGAGATCAAAGGGTTGTTTGGGTTCAAACCAGGTGGGAACCCTCGAGACATCCTTTAGTTTAATTGCTTCTGTGCTATAAATCACTGGAATGCTTCAAACTGAGCGTATGAGGCTTGCTTAATAGTCAAATCGCTATCGCACAAAAACTCTGCAGCTGCAGTTTTTATGTTACAACGCTGTGGGTCTGGATAATATGGTTCCCACCCGAGCGCCCTATTGTTCAAATAAATACTGATATTTTGTAATGCCCAGGACCCATCCAGTCTCTCGTATTGTGTTCCAGACGCATGAAAAGAGCTTGTTATTCTTGTCATGTCAGGAGTATATTGGATACTGACCCATAGTTTAAGCAGCCAGGTTATAATTTATTGAATAGTGTTACTGACAGCTCTCAGGAACTGAACCCTGGAGGGCTCTGCGGGAGACTGGAGCTACTGCTGCAGTAACACACAGTACCTTCCTGGAAGAAAGCCTCCAGCTATGAACTGAGTAGTACTCCGAGCAATACTGCTACTATGCTTCGTTCGTCTCTGCTATGCTCACACTCAGAATTAACCCAAGGTCTTTGAGAGGGCAGGAGCTAGACGTTTTAATTCATTTTAATCCCCTCAAAAGGCTTTTTATTGTAAACAACAATGTGCTAAACTCTAGTGAATATTATCTGAAGATCCAAAAGCAATTAACCACATTAATAAGTAAAAGCAGATTCTGAGAACAGCAGACAGACAGGGATGTGTTCAGAGGATGTATTATGAACATTTTAGTTTTCAGGACCCAGCAAAAGTTTGTTGACGTGAAGTGTTGGAAATAACTTTTTTGAAAGTCGAAGACTACGGTCCATTGACTGGCCGTAGTTAGTGGCAGCATGGCAGCTCTCACCAAGAGTGAGGCTGGTGAGAGAATAGGCTGTCACACACATCTCCACCTGGCAGGCAGGAGGGCACACCGTGCATCAAAACAACTATAGGGAAACACTGAGTGTGTGAGAGTGTTCAACCACAATGCCTGATCATCACAGCTCAAGCAGAATAATTACCTCAAGTGTCCATCATGCCACTGGAAACAATTTCATCAAGGCTCATCTGGGGCGCAGTCTAAGTGTCGGTGCTGAGTCTAAGAATGGACTTGGTGTGTCTTGGACAGCTTGCATTATTATGGTTGGCTCTGAGGGGTACCGGGTGTCTCCCAGAGCCAAAAACGACTTGTCTGCTTGATATATGACTCTGAGGGGAGCCAGCAACAGCACCATTCCAGTCTAAACAGGCCACCCGGCTTATTACTGTGGCAGTATTTATTATCATACGGTATTGTAATAAATCATTAGGCCAAATAAGGCTTTGCAACAAACCTCTCTATTAGTGTAAAGAACACAGAAAGCAGCATAATCTTAATTAATAATGGGACACTTTGTTGATTTCTGTGGCGAAACCCAGAGTCAGCTACAGCAGCACCTCTGGAGCTGGGAGGGATTCAGCGTCTTGCTCCAGGGCACTTCAACAGCGAGGATGTTTACCGACACGGGGTCTTGAACGCGGGCTCTCCTCACGAAGGGTGGCCTCCCTACTCACTACGCCACTCCGTTGCTCGATAACTTCAATAGCTAGAACAATGATAGGGGTGCATAGTTCAGTTCCTGTGTAATCACGACACCATTCATACTCGTGCTTGCATTGGCGGGCTCCTGACGAGAGGCGCTTGTGGAGTCGTGGTAGGAAACCGGAACACATGGGCAGGGTGATACGTGTCACTGTGATGATGAACAACGCATGAGTGAGACTCGGACCACGATTTGCTACCATTTCATGTCATGAGTAATGAGAGTGTGTTTGCTGGGCTGATCATCAGCGCCTCCACATTCACACACACCCCAGGGAGCGAGTTGTCATCACTGGAGCCAGAGGCACTGAAGCTGACCAGGAAGAGACTTGCAAGTAGAACAATGTAATGAAGGAGCTCTGACACGTACGAATGCTAACAAATCTGCTTTTTTTCCCCCTGGAAGTGTTTGTGTTGATTTATCCCAGGAAGTGTGAAAGAAGTTGGAGAGTGATGATGAGGAAGACTTAACCTCGTCTTCCACTTTTTCTAGCTCTGTGGGAGCATAATCTGGGGTGTGGCTGATAATAGCACGGTGAAGTGATAGTTATTTTCACACGGCCTTCTGAGTCCAACTTTGATCCTGTAGTTTTCGTCCTTATAATGGAGGGAAATGCATTTGGAAGCCATATCTAAAACAAAATTCACGTCAGGGGAGCATTCAGGGCCAATGTTCTCTCTAAGCGAGTCTGGAAGTTTTGGTTGCAAAGTACATTAGTTACAGCTTAGGGTTTAATAAAGTGACGCCCCTGCATTACATTTGCTTGTATACCGTCTTGCTGGTGCACAGTGTCCAGCATGCACAACGTAAAGTTATGAAATCTGCACCTGGTTACTCCATTCATCCGTATACAGCAAGACCGCGGCCTCACTGCATCTGACACCTGGCATCTCCTGAGGTTTTCTCAACCCCCGGCAGACACAAAACTAACTTCTTGCACCTGGTTCAACTTGTTGCACCTGGTTCACAGAACAAAGCTGCGAGACATCATGTGGTTGGAGGCGGGTGAAAGTTGGAGACCAGAAGAGAGGAAAGACCTGAGGTGAACCCGGCAGATGAGGTCAGCTCCAGGTCAGGGGAATGTGTGTGTGTGTGTGTGAGCATTTGTGTGTTGAGTTGGAGAGCTGTGCAACACATCAGAGCATCTGCAGCCTGGACCCCAGATGGCTAATAGCAGGATCAGTCTATTGCCTCCTGCTATTAATACAGTGCTTCAGTGGAAACAGGCAGACGGACAGCTTTATTCAACCTGCACTCAGAAAACACAAACTAGGTACGAAGATGGAGGAAGAGGGTGATTGAAATGATATCAGTGTGTCAGTATGTTGGTTAAAGAAGATAGGGATCATCAATGAACGGCCATTGACACATAATAATAACAACAACAATACTAATATGGATGTTATTATTACTACTACTACTATTACTACTACTACTACTACTACTACTACTATTACTACTACTACTACTACTACTACTATTACTACTATTACTACTACTACTACTACTACTACTATTACTACTACTACTACTAATACTACTATTACTACTACTACTACTATTACTACTACTACTACTAATACTACTACTACTACTACTACTACTATTACTACTACTATTACTACTACTATTACTACTATTACTACTACTACTACTACTACTACTACTACTGCTACTACTACTACTACTACTATTACTATTACTACTATTACTATTACTACTATTACTACTACTACTACTACTACTACTACTACTACTATTACTACTACT
>OOFE01019248.1:0-10752 GCA_900323365.1 Monocentris japonica | reverse complement strand
GATGAAGGGGATGGAGAGGAATGACAAAAAAGGGGGAAGATACAAGAGGAAGAAGGAGAGGGGAAGTGAGGGAGAGAGAAGCCACAGGCCAAGAGGGAGGAAAGACGATGTAAGAAGCAGCAGGGTGGGAAATAGAAGATTGTCAGTTTCATGTGATATCGGTGAAAACTACCTCAAAGCTGATCACAACTACTGCTTATTTTTTGTATTTGAAGGTTTCAGAAAGTTACATTTCATTTTAAGTTTGAAGGATTTCTATTTAGTCAGAGCGGCGCTCCTTACTTGAACTCCTTCTCAGATTTCCCTCGCAGGTCCCGGACTAGCCACTGGGTGGTGAAAGCATCTTGGGGAGGCATCCCATAACGCATCACTGCGTTCAAGAAGGCCTTCCTCTGCCGAGAGTTGAAACCCAACACCTGGGAAACCACAGAGGGTTAAAGTCTTTACATACAGGAAACCCACAGCAGCACACACAGGAAATGTTAGTCAGCTTTTAAATCTGAAACTATGAAACTATCAAATGCAAACCTCTTTCCATAACATAAACAAAGCTTCATCTCTATTTAGGGCTTGAATTTACAGATCACTGATGATCAATAACAGTTAATCACCATCATAGTTCAGCAGGTTTGAAACAAAAAGTATTTACAAATAATTCGTAGTGTTTGATTTGACCCCATTGGCGTACCAGGTGGGTGGGCTTTACTGCATCAACACAAAACAGACAGTAGCGGGTCAATTTTCAACAACCAAAATGACCGCCATGCTATAACAGGTTCACGTCAACGTGTCGTAGTAGAGTGGGACAAGGACGGAGAAAGAAAGACGTAGAAGAAATAAACACCAGTAGTCAATATTCTTGATTGATTCTTGATTTTGATTGCTCAATCATGTTTTCCAGGTCATAAAACCATCTCTCCAAGTCCAACCAGATAATCATTAGTTACGAAAGTCACTACTGAATGAACGACAAGAGAAACCAGCTGACATCAGGTTGGTGAAGAGGACGGTGGCGATTTTGATCAGATCAACTAACTCAACATAACTGGTAGCCCAACAAGATCGGTTGTTACCGTTTCTGTCCTCATCCTGAAACGAGAGCTGTGGCAACCAGCAACCAAGCTGTGAAAGGTGCTCACCTCAATGTTGCCTCCCACCCTGGCCAGCAGGGGGGGCAGCGGCTTGTCCTTGTCGTTCCTGAGGCCCTTCCTGTTCGGCCTGCGAGAGTTGGCTGCACATGGAGGCAGGAGAGGGAGGTTAGCTTTAATGGCTACACACATACAGACTGATACGACATTGCAGAGCTGGTGACCGACCGAATTCCTTACCTTCTGTCCGCTCGTCAAAGTCCTCATCTCCCTCCTCAGACGCCACAGAGTAATCCGATTGGCCGTCAGACTGGTCATCCTGCCAATCAGCTATGAGATAAAAAGACCAAAGGCGGGGTTATAAATCCACTGTCCGGTAAGACTTCTGGATAACAACTCAGAAACACACTTCAACACTAATCCCATGTAGCTCAATGGTCTCATGGTACTCATGGTAGTGTAGGGTGCTTCAAATAAAAGCATCCACCAACTGGAATCTGTTGTTACCGGGGGAGAGAGACAGGAAGAAGGAAATAAACAACGTCAGATGCTATGGAAGTCGTGTCTCCACTTGCCCACTGGAAACAACTATGAAACCCACACACATGCATGTAAAAACTCACCCACCCACACTCAGAGTTAGACTTGTGTCAAACAAAGTGTGGGGGTTTTTCAGGCCTCGTCAGCAGACACAGACACAGACACACACACACACACACGCCCTGTAAACACCCATCTCCCGGGCTCTTTCTCACATGCACACACAAGGCTGTTATTATGTGACACAGCGTGTGGGCGGGTGCCGGCATTTTGATCCTGCAGCTGAACAGGCGAAGATCATGGTGGCCCTGTGCTGTGCATTGTGGGTAGTGTAGTGGATGGACATGGTGGTTGATGCCTCTTGGCCTTCTTGCAGTTTTGGTGTGGGATTCTGGTCCATATAACCATGCCCACTGTGCCTTTTGGGTTCTTCATGTGGAGGATGCTTATCTGCCAGTAAGGCCATGTAACTGTTTAACGGATGCCCCACGTCACCTTTTCGAAAAAAAAAAATGTAACTTTTTTTATAAATTGATTGTAGGACGGCATAAAAACGTTAATCACATTTTCTTATTTAATATTTTTTTTGAAAAAGTGAATGAGTATTTAAAAAAGATCCACTAGGCGGCGATACTGGCTGACACTTCAGTGCCTCGACTACAATTCCTACAGCAATCTGTAATGTTGTGAAAGTACGGGAAGGGTGGACGAAGAAGTTGTTGTGAACTACATCAAGTACTGGATAAGCATCTAAAGGCTACGTGTGCCATCATCCATTTGCAGGGACTGGAAGAACAAGAACTGCAAGGTAAGGTAAAAGTGATATTCGACAAACAGAGTGGGATGAATCCGTTCTCTCCACTTACCCCTGTCCTCCTGCGAGCCGTCGTTGTAGTTGACCTGCTTGCGGATGCGTTTGCCTTTGCCCAGGTTGCGGGCCAGATCCTCCTGCTGCTGCTCGTAATGGTGACGCAGGAGCTTCTCCCAGTAGTCTGGATCCACGCTCTCCTCCTGCTTTATGATCTCCCGCTGCACCTCCTCTTCCTGGGGGGGGGACAAGGCAAGGAGAAACAGTATTGTCATAACAGAGATCAAGTAAGTAAAGTGGCAATCTGTCTCAGAGATCACCTGTCAATCAATCAGTGCATCCAGTACTGTGATGTCTTTCTCCTTGGATTTTCTTTTTTCCTTTCTTTTCTTTGTCAGTTCATCCATGGTGGCTACTGCTGAACTACCCTACCACCACACCTACACCTCTCTACACCCACCCAAAGGTACTCACCGCCTCCTCCTCATCCTTGACCACGTACTGGGCCACCTTGAAGGAGCTGAGGTACTCGTTCATGCTCTGGATCTCCGTGTCCTCGGTGGCGTCCTGGTTCCTGTCCAGCAGACGGTCGATGGCCTTGTCGTCGTAGTGAATGACGCTGCTGTCCTCCTCCTTGTTCTCTCCTGGAAACATCAGCAAAATAAGAATTAAAAAAAAGGCAGGGCGGTCTCATCCTCGAAGAGTTCCTCTGTTCTTAATTCATCGATAAATCCATCCACCAAAGCATCTCTCCCTCCATATCCTCACCTTCTCCCTCGTCCTTGAAGAGCTCCTCTGTTCCAAACTTGAGGATGTCGTCCAGTTCCTGTTTGGACATGGAGCCCGTCTTGGAGCCCAGACCGGGACGGACCACCAGATGAGTCAACATCATCTTCTTCTTAGCAACCTGGATGGAGAGAAGGAAGAAGGGATGAAGGGAACAGAGGAGGAGAGGAGAACCATAATAGTGTTTTACTAGTGACAAAGTCTGAAAATTAGATGCAGAGTAAAACTATAAAAGGTTCCAGCTCAGATTTCTATTCATCTAATGTATCTCTACAAACCAGTGAGGTTAGATTTTTGCAGGTTCCCACTGTGGCCTTGCAGGAAAAGTCCATGACTTTCCATAACTAAAATCAGATGGCATCCATGACCTAAACATGTTCCTGGTATAATCCTGTAATGTGGCCCATTTATTAAATTCCCATAACTTCCCAGAGAATTGATGAAATTCTTGGACCTTTCCTTTCCTCATTTATTTGAATAGAAAGGAAGCACTGTTGTGTTTTCTCGCCTTGAGAGCTTAGAAAAGGATTCATCTCAGCTTTCACCAAAACAGCTGCAGTTCAATAGTTGCTTAGAAACAGCAGCAGCCGTGACTTAAACATCCACTTACCAAAGCTTGCTGGGAAGGAAAGAGGTGACCAGTGGATCAGAGAGGATATTTTTGGCCTAGTCATCGGGGAATTGCGTAATAGTACGGTGTACTGTGTCCGTGCTGCTCACCTGAGTAATCCTCTCCTCTACAGAGGCCTTGGTGACGAAGCGGTAGATCATCACCTTCTTGTTCTGACCGATACGATGGGCTCTGCTGAAGGCCTGGACAGAGGGAGGGAGGGGGTTGGTGGATGGAAACCACAAGTCAGTATGAACTAGGGTTGGTTGATAGTGTACATCCTCCTGTCAATCAATCCTCATCACATGTATTGACGATGGGCCAACCCCATTTTGAACATCTACAACAACTAAAGAGAAGCCTGCAGGTTTCACTAAGAAAGACTTTTCCTGAGTTCACGATTGAAACTAACGTAAAAATGTGTAAAAAAAAATAAATAAATAAATAAATAAATAAAAATAAAAAAACTTTCGTCCTGTCATACTGGCTCTGTATGACTGAACACCAAGAACCCACCACCTCCTAAAACTGACTTGATGACGGCTGTATCTAACAGTGGACCTTGGCTATAGGTAACCAATCAATGAAATACAATAGAAAAAGATGAAGGACAAGCGGTAAAGCCCTGGTACCTGGATGTCGTTGTGAGGGTTCCAGTCGGAGTCGTAGATGATGACGGTGTCGGCGGTGGCCAGGTTGATACCCAGACCCCCTGCCCTCGTCGACAGCAGGAAGGCGAACTGGGGGGCGCCAGGAGCTGAGGGAGGGGAAACAGGACAGAAGTGAGCAAAAAAGAAGGAACATTTTTTTAAAAAACTCAGAGTTGACTGATCTCACCTCAGTGCAGCTCAAGTTAAAGAAAACACAAACATGCAATACCACCAACGCCCACTATCCAAAACCATTTAAATTCACATTCAAAAGTCCTGAGTCAGTGAAAACCATGACACCTCGAGGCTATGAAGACCACAGGACGTCTGAAAGAGGACACCGGGTTTGTCTCATGTGTCAAAGTGTCAACCAAGGGCATGAAACTGTGTGTGTGTGTGTGTGCGCACAAGTGAGAAGAGGGATTGAGTGAGAAAGTGAGAGTGAAAATGAGTCAAAGTGAGAGAAGAGTAAACAAAAGAGAAACAGAGAAAGACAGTCTCACCGTTGAAGCGGTCGATGGCCTCCTGTCTCATCCCTCCGGTAATCCCTCCGTCAATCCTCTCGTACTTGTAGCCCTCGTTCTCCAGGAAGTCCTCCAGCAGGTCCAACATCTTGGTCATCTGCAGCGCGACAAAGAGGAGACGATTCATTTAGAGAGGAAAATTAGACACAAGTACGATTTCTACTGAAAATGAGTCCAATATGTCTGCAGGGGGTTGACAGGGTTGTTGATCAATACCAGCGACTCAATGATAACTCCACCAGGTGCTGAGATTTCTAGCTTTTAAAACTCACTTTTGTGCAATGCAATTCCTGCTGGTCACCAATAGGAGGTCAGCAAAGGTGATCGATGACTTAACACCACTTTAATTATCCACAGGAAGGGGGTACTGATCATCGTTCCCCCTTTAATTTTGGATTTTCTCATTCCCGTAATGCTGTGACTTTCCAAGTGATGACATTATAAAAGGCCTGCAATTAAAAATGTGACTAATGCCATTTATAAAAACACAAATAGCAGCTTAAGTGACGCCGTGGTGCTTCGTTTTGAAGCGTCTCTGAGTTGTCAGGCTCAGTGGACTGGCTGAATCACACTTGAGTGGGAGCAGGAAGTGAAATCCACACACAAAAAGCATCCCATAGGGGACTAGAAAACAAAAGCAACCGCACGCGTAACCGTTACATGGCAGAAGTTATACTTTCAGTGGCCTTTTAAAATGACATGGGCAGGCAGAGAATTTGCAGAGTACAGTAGAAAAAGCTTCAATTCCTAGACCACCAACATCAGAAGCAACTTATAGTAATAAGTGGAAGGGTCAGATCCATCGTGCCCAGAAGAATATTCCTCTGACCCCTGAACGATCACGTCAGAGAAGTAAAAGAAATAAGAGAAAGCGAGGAGAGACGTAGAAGCTTCAACCTAAGAGCATGTCTGAGTGAGTAGAGGGGAAGATGAGAGGGCAATCTGAGGTACTTGCTTGTCTCTAGTCTCTTACCTGAGAGAAGATGAGGACTCTGTGTCCTCCGTCCTTCAGCTTCCTCAGCATCTTCTGCAGCAACATTAGTTTCCCAGCAGCCTTTGTGAGGGCGCTGCCGTCGTACATCCCGTTGGGCATCTTTGGAGCTTCCTGTTTGGATTGACCAATCAAACGTTAAAAGTTTTGAAGACTGCTGTCTGATATGAACTGCCCGTCAAACAATCCCCCCTCCCATCTCATAATGGTTTCTCCTCTTTTCCATGAATGCTGTTTGGGTCGTACCATAGCGGCCACGGGGAAGAGGTAGGGGTGGTTGCAGCATTTCTTGAGGTCCATGACGACGTTGAGCAGAGAAACCTGGTTGCCTCCTCCTCTGGTGTTCAGGGCCTCAAAGTTTCGCGTCAGGATGAACTTGTAGTACTTCCTGCAAATCAGAAATATATGCATTTACCCATTTCTCTCTCTGCTTTAATGCTATATGCTCCTCCAGACATATCGCCTTTATTGATTCTTACAGGGTCTTATTTACCCTCTAGCTTAAGCTTTCAACACAGAAAACTAGTGAAAAAGGACTCTGGAGAACAGATATCAAACTTGAGGAATCAGCACCCAAAACCTCCCAGCCCAGCTCTCATCACACCCTTTCCATCCCGACTCACTTCTGCATGGGGCTGAGCTCCACTCGGACGATGAGCTCGGTCTTGGAGGGCATGTGTTTGAAGACGTCGGCCTTCAGCCTCCTCAGCATGTGAGGACCCAGCATGTCGTGGAGCTTCTTGATCTGGTCCTCCTTGGCGATGTCGGCAAACTCCTCCAGGAAGCCCTCCAGGTTACTGCGGAGAGGGAAGGGGGAAGGAGGGGCCGAAACAGACAGAACGGTCATTTCCTGAGTATAGCCGATTCCCTGCATCAACTCAAAGTGCATACACACTGATGGCGACTCAAGGAACCAGTCGCTGTAAATGTATCCCTTCACTACAACTAGGAAAATGTTGGCCGATGTGGACCAGTCTCCTCGCTTCCTGCTGGCTGCAGCTGAACATCTTATTTCAGTCTCCACTCAACTGGACAATAGCACAAATTTGTTTAGCAGCAGTCTGAACAGAGAACAGGCTGTTTTTGCAGTCGGCCTCATGGAAACCTTTAACAGTCACAAGCTTTGCATCTTTTTTAAAACACTGGCATCATCGCCCTCAGGTGGTTTCAAAGGGTGTTCAAGGTGTTTTGTGTGGCCCAACAACAAAAAAAAATCTTCAGTATGGGTTCAATTTGGAGTTACGGGAAAACGGTTTGACATGAAATGAAAAATCCTTGATAGAACAGAACAAAATACAGAATACAGTAAAGCCCTACCTGAACCTCTCAGGTGTGAGGAAGTTGAGCAGGTGGAAGAGCTCCTCCAGGTTGTTCTGCAGAGGAGTTCCAGTCAGCAGCAGTTTGTGCTGCAGAGGGTAGTTGTTCAACACCCGGAAAAACTAGAGGAGAGAAAGAATGACCAGTTCAGTCATGAGCCTGTATGGATATATATGAGATGAAACTTAAACAAATGCTGGTGACGACTTAAACATTTTAAAAATAAGGGGGAAGTGAGCGGAAAAGAGTATGGAATATATGTGTGTATCCAGTTATTGCTGCTACTACAGATGTGTCTGTCTGTCTGTCTGTATCCCTACCTTAGACTGGTTGTTTTTCAGCCTGTGGGCCTCGTCCACCACCAGGCAGGCCCAGTCTATTGAGCCCAGGATGGCCATGTCGATAGTGATCAGCTCATAGGAGGTCAGCAGGACGTGGAACTTCACCGACGAGTCTTTCTGTTGGGGGAAGCAAACACAGCAGAGGTCAAACGATCAATCCGTCAAGCACAAGGACAGGAAAATACTTGCTTGATCACGACATTACGATCCAAGAGCTTAGAGATTCCCTTACAGAACCCCGGTCTTCCCTTTCCCACCGTCTCGTCTCACCTTCATCCTGGAGGCCTTCTTCCCTCCGCGGATGGCGTTGTCCTCGAAGGAGAACTCGTTCTCCCTGATGACGGCTCTGCTGTCCTTGTCTCCGACGTAGGTCACCACGTACATGTCGGGAGCCCACATCTCAAACTCTCTCTCCCAGTTGATGATGGTGGAGAGCGGGGCGCTGACCAGGAACGGGCCCTTGGAGTGGCCCTGGAGGACGAGGGGGGAATAAGCAGGAGAAACAATCAGCACTGCACATCCTATTTTATATACACATCGTATGTCCTGCACTGAACGTGGGGTGCTGTACCACATGTCAGGATGGACTCATGTTATTATGTTAGCTGTTGGTATGTAGGCAATTTAGAGATACTGAATGAAGAACATCAAGATTTTTGCCCAAAATGGATGAAATAGAAATCTTCATTTCATCCCTGTACATTTGTAGTATTTCAACACATTAATCAATAAAGTTCCTCAATATGAAACAAAGGAAAAGAACCGTGAACAAATTCTTTACTAGCAAAAAGCAAGAAAGCGCATCAAAATCATAAAATCACAGTAAAAAAAGAAAAATTGAACTGTTTGATTCAAGTTTGAGGCGTACAAGCTCCGGGAGGAAGTGCATTCTGGCCTCCCACCCCTAGGTGTCAGCAGCCTTCCACATGCTTGGCATCACTGAGTGTTTACTCTTTGAGATCCAGCTTAATGTCGTCAGATTTCACCTGACTTATACAAAATGGCTGGATGGCTGTTGGCCAATCAGATGACAGCTGCCTATAGGGAGCTACACAGTCACGTAGGAGGTCAAAACTGTTACGGTCCGCCACACTGGTATTGAAAATAGCTGATAGAAAACAGATTTGAACTAAATTTCAAACAAATTAAATAAAGAAATGGAGAAGACTAACTTTTAAGGCAACATTTCACTTCATCTTGACATGGGGAGCACATGTGACTGCTAATGATTTCCAACAAGTCATTTGATTGACACCAAAGCATTTCACAATAAAATGAGTGTGTCTATATTTTAGTGTGTGTCCCCAGAGGGAATGAAACCCTTAACAGACAAAAACACACACCTCACATCTTAACAGAGAGAGTAGGGAAACAACCCGTACACACACACACACACACCTCTTTATAGAGCGAGTACAGGAAGACGGCGGTCTGGACGGTCTTGCCCAGGCCCATCTCGTCGGCCAGGATGGTGTCGGTGCCCTGAGCCCAGGAGAACCTCAGCCAGTTGAGGCCCTCCAGCTGGTAGGGGTGCAGCGTTCCCCCCGTGCTGTCCAGGTACTCCGGCTGACGCTCAAACTTTATGGTCGGCTGGAGACGGAGAGGGACGGCAGGGGAGATTAATAAAGCGCTTTGAACAGAACAGGTTTGTTCAGGGAGGAAATGGGGAGGGATGGCTGGGTCAAGTCAGATTCACTTAGGCACGTCGCAAACAGTTTTACAGAGCGGTAAAGGACATAAAACAAGGTATCTGCAGGATTCAGATAGACCAACTTTAAAAACCAAAATAAAGAACCAAAGCTGACAACGCCACCCATTTCTGTTTGAACAAAGCAAATCAAACTGCTGCAACTATAAATGGGCAGTTTAAGAAATAAGGGAATTACTTGTTAAGGGACATCAAGTCCAATTGTATTTAGTGAAGCACAGAGGATGAAAAACCTGTTCTACGTATTGCACCACTAACCCTGTTCTGTGTTGGTCTAAAAGTGGACATGTAGCACAAAGGAAGCTGTCAGAGACTCCCATTAACTGTATTTAAGACCTTTAGTACTTTATGGTCTTGGATTTAGATAACTTAAGACTTTGAGGACCCTGTAAAACCATACAGAAACAAAAGAACAAAACGGAGAGGAGGGAAGGGAGATGTAGAGAGTAGTCGTAGTAGTAAATGTTGTTTCACAGGCTTTTCCACCCTGATAAGAATAAAAGCCTGGAGGAAACGCTGAACTCCTGTAATTTTCCTTGTCCGAGGACTTACATCGACCACGGGGTTCTCAGGAGGCCTGTCCAGTCTCTTGACCTTCCCTTTGACCTTGATCTTCTTCCCTGGTTTACCGTCGTCTCCCATCATCAGCTCTCTGGAACAAACACACACCCATTAGGAAAACCAGTACGTGTTGGTAGAGGCTGTGCAGTCTGTCGGTGTTGTGTGTGAGTAATATTTCTTACCTGTGGTTCCAGTACTGCAGTTTGTAGGCATCGAACTCCTGTACCTCCATGTCCTCTGCCTCCCAGGTCGCCTGGTCGTACGGCAGCTCTCGCCACTTGATCAGGTAGTGGACGTTATTCTTCCTGTCCACGCTGGAGGACAGAGAAGAGATTTTCATTGAAGGCATTTAGTGGACGCTCTCTTCCAGATGGGTACTAAGGCTGCCAGGGTGAGGGGTCCCTCTATGTGTGTGTGTGTGCTGACCTGTGGTTGAGGATGCGGTGGATCATCAGCCACTCCATCTTGATGCCGAAGCGGTAGTACTTCTCCTCCATCTGGGCGTACAGCGGATCCTTGTTCTTCCTCTTGGTGCTCTTGTCCTCCTCTCCCTCGCCGCCAAAGTCAATGGGCGGCGGCTCGTCCATGTCATTCTTCCTCTGGTAGTTCCTGAACATCACCTGGCAGTGGAGCTCCAACTGGGGGAGGGAGGGGGGAGAAAGATTGAGAGAGAATGCCATGTCATGGGTATGAAAGAGGGTCAAATGCATGTCTCACTGTTATGTGTAATAATATGTGTGTGTGTGCGTGCGCGCCACATACCTGTAGCTCTGTGACCCAGGAGCAGTGCCAGTAGGACATGTTGGACCACTTGGCGAAGAACTCCCT
>OOFE01019225.1:0-37782 GCA_900323365.1 Monocentris japonica | reverse complement strand
AACATAAAGGCATATTTGCAAGAGTGTTCAAAGAGGAAGAAAAAAAACAAGTCTTAATGTCTTTAATACGCTCTTGGGGTTGGTTTTGCAGCTTCAGAAATCTCTTGTTTTAGACAGCTTGGGTCCAGACAGCGGCGGTGTATGAGCCTCCCAGTGGTGTCCAGGCAGCTGTCTGGCAAAGCTAAAGCTCTTTGCTGACATCTGGGTGCATGGCAAAGGATACACTCAGGGCACAGCAGCAACAGAATGACTGTGTGTATACTCTCCATCTTACACACACACACACACACACACTTCTTTGAAATAGTTGTAGTCAGGGCTGCATGTAAATCAGGTGGTAATGGGAGTAATCCCATTACATCGCTAATCTAATTACTTCTGGGGTCTAAATGCTTTTCATGAAAAAAGGAAGACAAAAAAAAAAGTCATTCCTTGTCTCTTTTTATGTAATATAAAACATACAGATAGGAGATGCATTCTGTTAAACAGCAGTAGAAAAACAAACTAGCCTAAATGAAAGATAAAATCAATTCAGTTTAACCCCATGGCTACTTAAAATCACAACAATAAAGCACAGATAAAAAGATGCTGTGTTTTTGTAGTTCTTTTCAGTCCTTGGATGTCACTGTCTCTGATTGTCGATTGGCTATTTCATATATAAGTATGCCTTTTTGGGGTGCAAGATATTTGCTATGCCTATCAAAACAGGTGTAAGTATATAGAAAACACATCTTGGCGACATAGTTTGATATGAGATGCTACTCAATTTTAACTTTCTATTATGATCGGATTTTAGCACACTGTGTTTTGATTCTGCATCAATCAAAAGGATAAATAAAAGTCACTGAAAGTGTCTATTCACTCGGTGATCGAAGAGCACACGTTGCTGTTGTATCTTAGAAGCTGAATGCGTTCGAAGTAGTCGTCAGTCAGATAGTTTCTTTGCGAGGTGACTAGGTTGCCTTTCTGACTGAAGAGGCGCTGGACGGGGGCCGTGGACGGCAACGTGGTGTTGTATTTAAGGAAAAGCTGCTTCACTCTGGGGAAGTCTTGCAGGCACTCTAGGCTCTTCCCCGTTCCTTCAAGGTACTTGCGGATCTCGTCCATTGCTCCACGTTGTTGGTTCTGACCGGCAGGCTTCACAGGCCCGTAACTGAAGAAGTCGTCTTCAGATTCAATGGTTGACAAATTCCGGCTGGTGTTCTCCTCAGTTTCGCGACACGGCTCCATTTGGGATGCCTCTGTTGCCAGCACAGAGCTCATTTCATCTCTCTCTGAAGCAGGCATCCACCACAAGCGGAACTGAGGAGTTGTAGCTGTCGCAATTTTTGCTTCTGTACTGGCAAAAAGCTCTTGGAAGCGCACATCTATAGCCATCACAATGGTGTTAATGACCTCACCAAAGTAATGTGCTGCAGCTTTCTGCTCATTTAGCTTGTTCTTTAGACTGAGTATGGTTGGGATGACCAGACCCAGGTAACATTTCTGCTCAGCCTGGAAGAGTTCAAGTGCAAAAGCAAGTGGGTGGAACACAGCAACGTATTCCCTCAGGAAGGCCATCTCCTCCGGTTGAAGCCTTGGGACCTCCAGGCGGGCACACAGCTCTGTCAGCTCCCTCTCAGTGAGAGAGACAATCTTCTGCACAGCACAGTATTCAACGTTCCAGCGTATTACAGCAGGAACAACCAGTGCCATTTTTGCTATGTCTTCAGCTGCATCCATAGCAACCTGGAGATGGTGGGATTTGCTCCATATGGCAAACACCTTGGCCATTGTACTGTAATGTAACTGGCACATGGGACCTTGGGACACAGCCTGCCAAAAGTCCTCAGTGACAATCAGGTCAAGGGTGTGTGATGCACAACGCTGCAAGGTTGGCAGAAACAAGAGCATGTCCTGTTCCGGTTCACCTTCAAGTATAGCACCCACATTCTCATAAAACCCAATGTCGTCATCATTGTCCTGGTTGTCTACTCCAAACTCTTTGAACACGCTGATAAAGGGGCTGCCATTATCCGTGACTGTCGTCTGAACTTTACTTTCAATATTGTAGGCCACGTGGATGTCATGTATCCGTCCAGCAATGGTGTCGTATGTGTTCCTGCCCTGGAGTCGAGCAAACCCAAGAGCAGCAGATTTCCTTTCCAACGAATCTGCATCAATCCAGTGGCAAGTCATCCCAAAGAAGCTCCTGTTGCTAGCTGTCCAGATGTCGGCTGTAGTGCACACATACTGGACATTGTTGAGTTTGGCCATCAGCTCATCTCGCATGCTGGAGAACCCCAGGTCCACTTTAGTGAACAAGGTCACTCTGTCCATGGATTTCAGCCCCTCAGTTAAGCCCGCGATCAGTTTCCTGAAGCCAGGTTGCTCCAGCAGATAAAATGACTGGCAATCCTCCACAATGAAACTGAAGATGAGATCATCTATCTTTGCTTGTGTTAGGCATTTGGAAATGATTTCTGCTTTTAGTTTCTTGAGTTGACAATGCCTACTAGCCTCACCATTGTGCTCTTCTTTCTTCCTCCCCCTCTTGACTCCATCAGGCTTGGCGTCACAGCCCAAATGTGTTCTCTGAAATGCAATGGAAGTAACGTTTTGTTCTTCAAACTAATCTCATTTTGTTTACTCATGAGTTGCTGAAGTAAGATACTACTATTCTATCATCTAGATGGGTTTTTAGTTTACATCGGTTTTCAAACTTCAAGTGCAATAGAAATGCAAAACAATACTTAAATTCAATAGTATTCAGAGTTTCTTGCACTGGAAGCACAAAATGACCTTCCAACACCAAGAGTTGCTAAACGACGTGCAGCTAAAATGTAACGTTAATAGTCACAAGGTCGGCTATTCATTCATTCATTCTTTGAAACATTAACGTTAACCTGACGAGGATTGATAATTATAAGAATAAGAATTATGTGATATAACTTACGTCTAGATGCTTCTTTAGATTTGATGTTGAGGTCTTCGACGTTGATAGCAGATTAACCTTCGGTAAACACAGATTACACTGGACGATGATATTTTTCCCTTGATCTGCTTTGTACGTAAAATGGTGGCGATAACGCCAAGTGTGCATTGCTGATTTGGTCTCGACGGTGGCTTCATTGTGATCCATATCCATTTCGGACGCTATCTCTACTGTTATTTACGGTGAAAAATATAACAAAAGTACCGTAATCCGATTTAGTAATCACGATTACATGTAAAGTAACGATGGCGGTAGAGAAATCCTCCTGAAAAGGGGCAGGCCTTTGTTCAGATGATGCCTAGGAGACGAACGAGGAGGAGACACTGTCGTCACCATCTGTCAACACACATGCGCAGTGCAAGTCTGCGACATTTCGTCCATCAGAGTGCGCAAGGGCGTTGTTGTTCCTACTGCGCATGCGTTCTACCACTACTACTGCCACACCGCAACGACACGGTCTCCTCCTTGCCGTTATTCCTTCTAGGATTTTTGCCAAGAATATCTATTTCCTCTCCGTGCTTCTTCGAGACTGTGATATCAAAAGGGAGTTATCGCCACCTTGAGGGCTGCTGAAGTACAAGTCTCACAACATCCTAAATCTTCTTATTTTGTTTCCAAATAGAAACAATGCTTTTTTTTACATAATTACAAAACGACAAATGGTTCATTCAGCCTCTTTTGGAAATATATGGCCTGAATCCATACACTACAGATTGTCAGAAACTAATATCCTAGCGGGTTTCATTCAACCTTCTGACACACTTGCATTTATTGTACAAAAGTGTTTCTGATTCTGATAACGTAACTGTGAGAGGCACAATCAACCAGTTGGCCGACCAACAGGCTGGCACAAGATCATAAATATATATTTCTCAATCCTGAGGCACCTTGCAAGCCATCCAGGCAGCACACTTCTAAAATGTTTCCGTGCTGGCTTGAAAACCTTCCATCTGGCACAGCGACGCATTACGCATGCCTTTAATCTGAACCTAATGGTGTTTACACAGGCATGAATAGCACTTTTGCATGTTTAATAAAGCAATTTGTCAGCTGCCTGATCAAAGTCAGTGTTGAAGGAGAGGGGGATGGGACCAATGATTTTAATGCGCGTGAGCTGGGAGAGAGAGAGAGAGAGAGAGAGAGAAAGAGAGAGAGAGTATGAACTGTAATGGTTCAGGAAAAAAAATAATTATACGAGATGAATAAGCCAATTAATGTAAAAATGTTGTCAAAGGACGGATTGATGGCATAGCGGTAGATGGGAAGTGGAGGTTAGTACAGAGAAGGGAGAGAAAGATTGATAAAGGACAAATTACATGAATGAGTGGAAGTGGAAATGGATGGAAAAGGTAGGAACACACTGGCGATGGATAGTGGGGTGTGTGAGGGACAGAACGTATTCCCCGAGTTCAATTAATGTGCATTTTTCAGTTCCTTTCTCTGTTGCATGCAGCTATGCAGAATGGTGCTCTGCTCTGAGTTGCACAGAGATTATACATATGTGAATGTACTTTTAGAGCAAGCTCACATCTTCTGGCATCTCTCTCTCTCTCTCTCTCTTTCTGTGGGCTGTATGGACATACAGATGCACGACTCAGCAACAAGTGATATATTTGCGCAGCCATCGACTGCCTCCGGTGAATGACGCGCACACACACGCACACACACGCACACAAACACGCACTCAAAAACGCACACAAAGCCATCCACCAAGCTGATCCAACCAGATCTGGAAAGTAGCCAATCAGATTCATCTCAGAGGGGAGCAGTTGGTCGTCCCTGACACACCCTCTGTTGCTCTTTCAGCTATTGAGCTGGAAATTCTGCCCACAGCGTTGACTTTTACTAGATCTCAAGATTTGTCTATGTGATTTCTCTGCAGAAGTCAGTTAGCAGCCTACTTTTCCTTACTGTCTTTGTTAATATTTCACCCGTGCCTGAAATGAGTGTCGCTTTGTATTCTCTGTAATAAGCGTCTATTGTTATTACAAGGATCTGGGTTTCTTCTGTTTAGGAGCAGCATACTACTGTCCTCTGTCTTGGGAAACCCGATGAGCCCGGAGTGATTTACAATGTGCTTAATGGTAACACACACTCAGTAAACATCTAATTGCTTTTTTAATGGTCTGCTGCACAGGGTTTGGTTGGTGGGGATGCACCACGGGGGAACCGCTGTGCCAAAGCCTGTCATTATTTCTCTCCCTGCCCCCCTTCCCCGGTGGCAGTGGACTGTGAGCTTGACAATATTCATAGAGTCTGAATTCAGTGGAGAGTAAAAAACTAAGTGTCTCAAGTGAGAGACAGATTGTTTAGCTAATTAATCCTTCCCCAAAGAAGTTACACGACTGAATGCAACAATTTAATTTGAATTTTAATGTGACTGAGAGAGTGTTTTTTTGTCTTTATTCAACAGGATATCTCCTCCATTGGTTAGATTTGGGGAGGGTGGGGTCTCAGTTGGAACCACTGACGTAGTCCTCTTTGGCATTGAGTTTAAACAGAGACGCAATCTGTGTGGGAACAGAGAAAAGTGTTTTGAAAAATAGCACATTGAAGTGGTTGGTGGTTAGAGTATTATGAATGCTATATGATGTTTCTGTCGTGCTGTCCTGTGCACTTGTGTGACTCAAACCTGTGTGGAGTCACTGGAGTGGGCACACTTGATATCCTCTCACATTCACGGCAACAACCAGTTGTTTGTAAGCATCAAGTGAGCATTTGAACCGATATTACCTATTTATTACACACTCCAGCTTTCAGGAGAGGAGAGGAGCAGAGCTCGGACTGGGTGGACGCACCAGTATGACCAAAGGATCTGCGCCTTGACGCGCTCCATGTGCATGTCGGACCGGTCTGTGGACTAGTATGAAGCGCGATGGCTTGGTGTGAACGCGGGGTTCAAACGCTGCTGGCCACCGTGGGGGCTTTCGCCGCCTTCAGCCTGATGACCATCGCCATCGGCACGGACTACTGGCTGTATTCGCGGGCGTACATCTGCAACGCCACCAATGCTACCACAGACGAGACCCAGTCGCAGCTCAAAACCAAGAGGGGCGATCTCACCCACTCCGGGCTGTGGAGAATCTGCTGTATAGAAGGTAAGCCTAGCCCAAGTAGTCTCACTTTTGGACTGTAACGCACGGAACGTTATGAAAGAGCATAGCATGCCGGCTACTAGAAAGATAATTTCGCCGATATGTTTTAATTATTTTTTGTAGAATGAATACTTTGAACCCTTTGAACACTCTCTCTCTCTGTCAAGAATGTTTCTTTTGTTTCTCAGTGAGTTGAATAGTCTCTGCGCGCATTGGTTTGAGCAGACAAAAGGACGCGCTCCCATTGCGCGTGCCAAATTTCTCCATCATGAGCTGGGAATAAAAGGGGAAATGACTATAAGAGGGATAAAACTTACAGAGGTAATAAAAATATTGAATGCATACAACAATGCATTCTCACACACTGGTAGCTGGAGCTATGCAACTTAATGAGAGGCTGCCTACAACAAATGGATGGTGTCCTGGTAAACGCTCCTGCTGTTTGGTAACTTCTACATCGCATTGTTCAATCCTACACAATAAATATATAAATAATAAAACGTCTGGGATATAGAAGGCAAAAGAATGCGATGCCAACCCATGGTGTCTGAGCCCATTCACTTGGGGCCAGGAAATGTGCGCGCTGTTAGTCTACCTTCATTCATATGTTCTTTGTATCTGATGCTGTTGCTTGGCAACATCCCTGAAATTTCTATGGAAACATGCCCAATGATTTAAAAATAGATGACTCTGAGTTCACGTCATGTCCGAGCAAAACAGCAAGTGTTATTATTTGTCGTAGAATATGGGGAAAACGTCATCTGTTCATCTTTTTAATGTTGAGCATTTGTTGTTGATGGCTGTAGGATGTGCGCTGGCAGTGACGTCTTGTTTCAGAGGCAGACAGACATTCATTCATTGACCAATCCGCCTTCGGCCACCCCTTGCCTTTTTGCCTCAGCTATTAACACTGGAATCGATGCGACTCTGGAGAGATTTGTTTATAATTGACAAACACTTTGTCCTGACACAGTCCTTGAAATAAACAGGGCTACATATAACCTTATAAATTCCCACGCTGAAAAGAAAAAAATCACAAATAGGTTACCTCGGAATATATTTCAAGATATATTTCTAAATATGCGAAAACTGTCAAAATACATTTAATATTGGCCAGTCAACATACAGTATATTTCGCAGTAATGTCATATATTCTGAAACATACCTCGAAACATTCTGTAATGTATTTGACATTAAGGAGGACTCTCAACCCAGCCACAAGTAGGCACCTTCGACAAATGAGCAGCTGGGGGAGGCGTCCACCCCAAGACAGCACATTGTGTTCCAGTCTCAGGTGGAGCAGAGCGCTACCCCCCGGCCAAAGATTTTCATTTCTGGGGGATTAGCAGCGTTGCAAATGTAAAATTCCAATTGTCTTGTGAGGTGGGACGAGCTTAGTAACTTTTCGGAAGTGTCACATCTTTACTCAGTACTTGTGATATGATGCATTTATTGTAAAAGCTATCTCATTCCTTTCTTGAGCATTTTATTTATTTTTAATCCATTTTATTTTGTTTATTATGTCTTTTCTTAACACTAGTTTTTTTTTTTTTTTTTTACCAAAGCAGAGAGTCAGCTGAAGCTCAGTGTAATTGCTTTGTTTTCTGGAATAAACCAGCAAAACATCTTTTGCCTGCACATTGGACACTTTCATTGCCTACGTAAAATCTATTTCAGTGGTGCATCAGTGGCTTTTGACTATTGGCAGTTTAGTCAATTCTTTGTGAGCTCTTTTTCATTCTTGAAACAAAAACTGCCCTGCAATAAACTTAAATATGTCAGTCAAACCTAGAGCCCACATATTGCAAGAGCTTCAGCCTGTCAGACAGCATCAATGATTGATCTTCTCTGGGCCTATCTAATGTTTAAGATGGACCCACAAGACATTTGTGTAGAACACCCTGGTTATTGAGTCATGCTTGGCTAGGCAGTCTACAACGTGGACAGACTCACAGTCTATCAGATATCCTTTGAGACCCTAAGAAACTAGCAGACATTACAAATATCAGCCAATGTTATGTCAAGCATACTCAGACAATCCAGTACCCATGATTCCTCATCACTGCTGTCAAGAGGATAATAAACCCAGGTTAATGAGACTGGATGAGACTAAATTGATGTTGATGAGGTTGGGGACAAAGACCATGTCTGTGCAATAAGCCCTCTTTTTTGCGACCATAATTTGCTCAAAGAAAGGCTAGCCTATCACATCATTGTACCCAATGTTAATAGTTTCACTTCTGTGCCTCTGTTAAAAACGGCAGGCCAGTGGACAGTGGCTCGGTTGTCATGGAGACTCATAAATATAGAGGAGAAGACAAGGAAGGAAGAGTCACCCCCTGCTCATAAGGACAAGTGCACAATGGGTTATTGACAGGAAAAGCTCTGCATGCATCACAGCTATTGGGGGAAACATCACCATGTTTTGCCGAACCGATTGCAACAACAACAACAACACATCTTTCTCTCTGCGACAACACATTTCTGTGACACACATCTCTGTAGCGATAGCAGCCATTCACGGGTCCACCATGCCAGATCAGCACTGGACAGCTCCCTCCTCAATCCCCTGTTTTGCTGCAGAAACCGAAACAAAAACGTGTAATAGTGTTTCTCAGTCCCTGCTCAACAAGTGCTGCCTCTTCTCCAGTAGGCCAACAAGACAGAAAACGAACAAGGCTACCTTACAGCTAAGTCAGCTTTTTACTCAGTTACAGAATACTTCACATTTCTCAACAACTGTCTCAATATTTTCTCAACGTTTGTTTTTCAAGGCCAAGTTAGCAAACATAAGTGCTTTGAGTGTACATAATTTGCATCAGGATCAGCAAGGCTGTGCTCATTGGTGACTTGAGTAAATAAAAACAACTTTGAAAAGGAAAAATAATCTACCTACTAATCCAATTAACTGGTACATATTTACAGTAAAACAACGCAGCTGGCGGTAGATTGGCGTGAGAGGTGAGGCAGTTGTTTTACTTGGGGGAGCGGCAGTGATGTTGCACATAGAGGAAGGGTGAAGGTGCTAATGGGGGGTGAACAGAGCAAAAAGGGGGCCTGTGGGGGAGGCACTTTGTCATTCCCAGCATGCTCCACAGGTCTGTAATTAAAATGCAACAACTGAAAAAGCCATGCGAGCACTAACAAGCCAGCGAGACCTAAAGTCCACCTCCGTCACCCCATCCCTCTCTCCACTGTTAGATGTGCACTCTCTCTTTTTATCTCCCTTTGCCTGGTCCTCCAATAGGTTCCAGTCCTCAACTCTCAACTCTTTCATCTACCATATGGCTGTCTCTTCTGCTATTCTCCTTTTTAATGAACCTCTCTCCTTTTTTCCTCCTCGTAATCACATGTACTCACACCTACTCCCTTTCATTTTGTATGGGTTCCCTTTCTCCTCTCTTCTCCTCTACTCTCAATTTGCTTTTAAGGGCACTTGATTTTAATTTGACTGAAGTAGCAGTGCTTCTATCGTTTCAAAACTAGAATTGGACATGAAATTTTCACCTGATAGGCAGCAGATGTACATTAGGCGAGTTCCTGTTTCTGCAGACTTTTTCACCCTGTCTATCTTCAAGGCCATGACCAAGACAACACAATGCTGACCTAATCTGTTCAAAGAGGCTGTTGGGGATAAACGTCTGGATTATTAGCTGATTCATTTCCCAAGGACCGAGAAAAATCAGTTTTTATCAGAATAACAATGTGACAAGTCTCTTGCCACTACGGGCTTCTGATGGAAGGAAGGATGCAGAGACGAGGTGGGAGACAGACGGTTTACTACGGAAATAAAATGGAACAAACAAACAACAAAACTCAAACATAGACGTTCTGACTTGTCAGCCACTTGTTCAGCTCTGCCATTTCAGGCAGGGTCCAGTCTCTGCTCTCTCTCCGGTGTGTTGTGATCGCCACGGACCCAGCTTCACTGTGAGATTTAAACACAAGGTTAGGTGGTAGAACAAAGGCTGACTACTCATCAGCCTAAACTCTCACAGGTTTGTCTACCTCCCCGCTGAGCTCCTGCGCCTCCTCTCCGCCTACAGCTGATGGCTAAACCACACCCCACTGCCACAAACAAGAATCACTTTATTTTACAGCATGTTTACTCGTAATAGGAATTTGTTGTGGTGGTTTGGTGACAGACAAACTAAACATAGCAACATAAACATAAGTGAGGTATTCTTAATTCTTTCTTAATATGAGGTCCTATTCACAGAGGAGATGTGCAATATGAATTGTGCAATATGTACGATTGCACAATACATATTGTACAATATGAGAGATGTGAACAGATATGGTTTCAAAAATGCTCGTATTGTGAAAGTGGTGCAATATCATGTATTGCCTTTTTACTCATTATCCTCACACAAGAATCTTTAGCGTAGTGAGACGGCATCTTAAATGTATTTGTTTGTTGTAAGCAATTCAAAACAATGCATAACAATCTACAGCATACCCAACGGTCTGCCAGGAACTGGAGATGAATTGCAGAGATCTCAATTTTGCTTCAGAGATATGGACACATATGCACAGTATACCCCAAGCAGAGTTGTGTTTGAAGAAATTGTACGCTGGTGACAATTTAATTAACCAACTGTCAGTCATATAAACACTGAATCACTGATGTTGTTGCCAAATTGCTTTTCTTTCATCCTTACATGGACTCCAAGACTAGAGGTTTAGAGTAATTACACGGATGCTTTTGTAATCTGTTCTGCCATTCCCCTCTTCAGCAATAGTAACTGTATGCATACGTGTGTGTGTGTGTGTGTGTGTGTGTGTGTGTGTGTGTGTGCGGCATGTGTATTTGACGACAAGCTCCAGGAACTGTGCTCTATCTGTTTGCAGCTCTATAAAACCTAATTACACCACCTGCTGTAAACCACAGCACAGAGATACTCTCTCTCATACTGCCTCACAGATCTCAACGGACTGAGGACAGGAATAAATGGCAAAGCAGAACAAGGTGTTGCTACTCCCTTTTTCTGCAGATCTGTTGTGAATGGGCATTACCCACTGGAGGCTATGCAGTTTAGTGCTATGCAATATTTCTGTCACTTTTGATAGGTTTATTCATCAATCAGAGCTATTGGAGTGGAAGTGGGAAAATGAGAAAGTGGGGGCAGATGTAGCATGGAGGTAGTTGTCGTGATATACTGTATTCCTGGAGACACAAGATTGAGCAAGTGTTGGATTTGATGGTACAATGCTATTGGTGTATTCTACTGAGACTGGCCCCTTATTGGCTAAGCTGGGTTAATTCACAATAATGAAAAAGTGCATCATCCTGTTGCCGGCGGCAACACTGCTGTGACATACACACACATACTATGTGTTTGTACATAAATATGTGTCTGTGTGCGTACGTGTGCATGTCTACATTTGTGCTACCTGTCATGTGCAGCAGATAGAGAACTGTGAGGGGAAGGGGGATAGCCGGGGAAGCGCTGTCATTTGTTTGGAATCAAAACACAATGGAGACGTCTAAGGCATCCTTGGAGATGGTTTATGAAAATAAGCTTATTAAAGACTAACTGGGGTTGCCATGGAGAGGAGGAGGAAAAGCTCAGCGCTTGGCTTTGCTACTCCAGTCGGGCCCCTGGAACCCATGTACACTCATGTAAAATTACTTCCCATGTAACCTGTGTACTGTGTAAATTTGTTCCCAATTTGCTACAACCCACCCACCCAGTGATATCATCCAGATGCCCTGGATTTCCTGATAGGCAGCAATGTGTTGATGCTTCAGCAAAATTCAGGACCATGTCTCACTTTTTCCAACACCTTTCTTCACCACCAACACCTTACAGGCAACTGTTTATCTGTAACTCGGGTAACTGTCTGTCTGTCTGCCTGTCTGTCTCTGTCCGTCTAGCTGTCGGTTTCTCTTTTTATCCCTTCTGCTGCTACGTTGTGCCCTTTTTCTCTGATGTTGTTTGCATGGCCCTGGTTCTCTCTATACCCTTCCTGATTTCCCTCTCTTTGCTTCCCTCCTCTCCTCCTCTCTTTGACTCCCCCTTTGATGTTACTTCTAATCTTCCCAAATCACTCTCTTCTCATCCCAATCATTCCTTTTCTTCCCCCCCCCCCTTGTGTAATCTCTACTTCCTCCCAGGTAGTCAGTATTCAGACTTTATTTCATTTCAAGCACACACACACACTAACTGATAACCGCCATAAATCACAAGCCTAGAGGCCTCTGCTTATAATCAGACTCCCAATCAGTTGCAATATTGCCTTCTACTCCTTCCATCCTCCATCACACACACATACGCACACATACGTACACATAGACATACACACAAATACACATACACGTACACACACATACACACACACAAGGGAGGAGGCAGAGGCATCAGACAGGCTGGAGGAGCTGGGGTCTGAGAGTCAGTAGAACAGAGGAGGAGAAAAGGCAGAGCAGAGTAGGAGAGGGGGGTGTCGACTGTATGAGCATAGACTAGAGCAAAATAGATACATGAGAGAGAAAAGAATAATAATATGTGGGAGTAGAAATAAAGATAAGAAGACTTTAAGGTTTAAAGGTGAAAGATGTGTTTGTTTATAAAGGCCCTTGCATCTTCAACATTTCAATTCAATGGAAAACACACACACACACACTCATACAAAAGATACTTTGAGTTCGTGGCGTTGCAGGTGTACGGCATGATTTGGAATTTTACACAGCAATTAGAAAGACGCCAAAGTTGTTTGTGTTTTTGTTATCTAAACTGCTCTTTTTCTAGCCACGTGAGCCAGGTCTCACTGTGTTTTTTCACAAAGTCTCACATCACTGCTTTAAATAGTGCACAGCCCTTTTTTTCCCATCAGTGACTAGACACAGAAACATGTGCTCCACTTCCACCGACTGATTTGACACTAATTAATATGATGTCCCTTATTAAGCGGCAGACCTAGTTAATGGAAGCAAGCGTGCCCATAAAAGCTGTGTCGCAGACCATGATCCTTGTGTGGCTCACCCTAGGGCACCTGGGAAATGGAGTTGACAGGTGCCTGCCATCGGTATAGTCATTTAATGGGAAGGTTGTGGTTTATGCAGGGCTAGGTCAACTCTAAGCCCGGCTGTCTGTCTGCAGGCCATTAGGACGAAACCTAAGTGACTAGGTGTTTTTGAGATGGGATGAGGGAAAGTCTTAAAGGCTTGCAGAGGTAGGTGAAGCTCACTTGAGGCTTGCACGATTGAATATATGAATTTGATTTTCCGTGCGCTAGGATGTGCACAAATACGCAGCAATACAATGCAGAACACACACAAACAAGCATACACAAAGATGTACAAACACACATTCATACACACAAACCTTCACCATGATGAACAAAGTGACAGCCCACCTTTTAATCTCATGGACACTGTGGCCAGAAAGCGAGGTGGTGAGGGTATTCACAGCTCTAATGGTGAATGAATGTCAGCCTAAGAGCTTCCAGCGTCACCACCACAACAGTGTGTATATCCATTAATTCCCTCTCTTTCTCCCTAGACAAGGTGTTGTTTACACTCCCACACAATTATGGCTACAGGCTTCTCTTAGCTTTAACATCTCAATGCTTACATCTCTCTCTCTCTCTCTCTCTTACATTCTCTCTTTCTGTGTTACCTAGGCGCTAGAAGATGCCAGCATGAATGGTCTGTTGTTGTAGGCTTATTGTTTCTCCTAGCACTCCAAATAGGCCATTCACCTGAGCTGGATTTGGACACGTGCCACAACCCACCAAATCCCTCTGGGTAATAAATTCTTAATCACACCACTATGTAGTGTAAGCACTGCTCCTTAAATCACAAACTACCACTCCTCTCGTTAGTTTCCTCCAGTGATTTATGTGTAGTGATCTGTGATCTTCATTTTGCTGGGTTCCAGAGTGGGGATAGGAGTCCCGGTAGGCCCTACGCACTATCGACAGCAATCCTTGTCTGGCCCCAAATTTAAAAGGATCAAAGGGTATCATTTCTGGATGGAAGTCCAACCCACAGAGAGGGTAGTGAGTGAGAGTGAACATTGAGACAACGCCTTGCCTCAGTGTTAAAATTCATTGCATAAAACAATATGAATAAAACATGCACTCACCCGACAGTGCTCTTCATTGCCACACGATGGATACGTCTGAATGGAAGATAGAAAATTGAAATGACTTAATCTGAAGCGTTATGTTTCTCTTTTTATGTTCCACTGCCCCTGTTGTCGCCTCTTTTTCAGGCAATGGCGCTGTTAGAAATGACAAATAACCAAGGATCATCTGAGACGCGACTTCCCACTCCATTCTCCCTGATTTGTGACAGGAGCACAGGAGTGTTTTTTACTGCAGTGGACATAGGTTAACAAATACAGGTCACTGGGGAGGGAGTGACTGTGGCTGTGACTCCAGCACCCTCACTTATGTCCTTTAGCCTGCTGAAACAAACTGGATACAGTCACATCACGAGTGTAACCCTGGGCATCAAAAACATCAGTTTTAACTTCCCTAGAAAGGGAATTGGTATACAGATTCTGGGCAGGGTTGATCTTGTGGGTGAAACAATGCTCATATACTGTACATACATTATAGTGCCCTGATGGGTAATTGCAGTGGGCTTACAGCGGACTATTATGGAGGCTTGGTCACTGATATTGTCTGTCTCTGTCTTTGTCCTGTAGGCATCAACCAAGGCAGCTGCTACAGGATCAACCATTTTCCTGATGACAATGATTATGACACAGACAGCTCTGAGTACCTCCTGCGTAAGTGCTACCCAATCTTTCTCTTTGTCTGTCCTTATTTCTAATGGTGAGCAGGCAGACCACGACCCTTAGCATCTTATTATTTGCTTTTGACACCTGCCTCCTACAGGGCAACTCTCACTAATACTCAGGCTGAGGTTTTATTAGTTTGTCGGAAGGTTAGATAAGGAGTAAAGTGAGTAGAGAAATGTGACAGTATCCACTGGGCCAGGATTCAAATCCATTCAGCCACCAATTACAAGCATTAGCAGGCTGTGACATCATGTGACCCCATGGCTCTTTTTGTTATCCTTCATGATTGAGTATGGTGTTCTCCCAGTAAAATCAATGTCAAAAACCAATGTCTCCCATTCTCTGTCCCTGTAGGTATAGTGCGTGCATCCAGTGTGTTCCCCATCCTCAGCACCATCCTGTTGATGCTGGGGGGGCTGTGTGTCGGGGTCGGCCGCGTCTACAGCAAGAGGAACAACATACTCCTCAGCGCTGGCATTCTCTTTGTAGCCGCAGGTGAGCTAGAGGACTCCACAGTCAGCCGTGCACACAGTGAGCCACAAGTTTTAGAGATGTGTAATGAAGAAAGGCAGCTTGAAATGGCACCAGTGGTCAAATATTTTACTTCTGCTGTGGAGGAAAAAAACATATTAGAAGGGCTTTATCAGAAATGACACACATCATTAAGGGCCTCAATAGAGACAAGAGTCCTGGAATCACTTTTCCATGCTGTGATTTCATGGGTTATATTGTTAAAGTCATGGGTGATGGACCATTGACCCCTTTCATTCGTTCTTTTTCACTCCATCCTTAATCATTTTTTTTATTGTCTCTTTCTGTTTTTCATTTTCCAGGTCTGAGCAATATAATTGGCATCATTGTCTACATCTCCAGCAATGCAGGCGACCCCAGCGACAAACGCGACGATGACAAGAAGTACACCTACTCCTACGGCTGGTCTTTCTACTTTGGCGCCCTTTCCTTCATTGTGGCTGAAACCGTGGCTGTCCTTGCCGTCAACATCTACATCGAGAAAAATAAGGAAGTCCGTTGGAGGGCGCGGCGTGAGTTTATCCGCTCGCTCTCTTCCTCTTCCCCATATTCACGGATGCCAAGCTTCCGCTACCGCCGGCGGACATCACACTCAAGTTCTCGTTCTACAGAGGCGTCACGGGAAAACTCACCAGTGGTCGGTCGGAAGGGGGCGCCATCTCCCAGCAGGCCGCTGGGCGAGCTGTCCATGTATGCCCTGGCAAGGGACAGCGTCACAGAGAACACGTACAGCCCTGAGCATGAGGCAGCCGCTGAGTTCCTCCAGGTCCATAACTGTTTCCCAAACGACCTAAAGGACGGGGTGAATCGCAGGACCACACCCGTGTGAGTGGTGTGTAACTGGGCTAATGGTTCACCTGGAGGTGCAGGGATAGGGGCCAACTTGTTAGAGCCTGAGGGCTTGTGATAGCCTGCCATTGTAGAGTTCCAAAGAGAGTGACTGTCCTGATTGAAAGGACTACAGGACGATGAGAGAAGAGTCAGTTGGACCGAAGATTAATCCATGAACAGACCCTCGGCTCTTTAGTCACGTTTCCCTGCTTTTAGAGAGCGGCATGACAGAGTAGAGTTACCGTTTTCTGTGTTGTAGCCAACGTAAGATCAGTGTTATCTTTCAAATGTGTCGAAATGCTTAAAAGAGCAGCGCGTGGATCACAACCCTTTGCTCGTGTAATGACCACTACACATCATGGGGAAACCTGAGTGTGAAGTTTTAAAATGTGCCAATCAGCAGTATTCTGCCTGTAAATTATATAACAAGGTGCTAAACGAAATGTACTCTTCAACTTGAAACAGTGTTTGTTCTATCCATGTGTGCAGTTGCTATCAAGTGTGGACCTCTTTCCATTTGTTTGTTCTGTGTGTCCCCACCAGTGTGGTCTTGCCTTACATAGCTAGTGTGCCTGTCATAGATTTGATAGCGACAACAGGGACTCCTCTCAGCACTGTCTCTTAGAATAATAGATTTTTTGAGAACCCTCAAATTATTAACCTTTTTAACATCTTTGTAATGTCTTTACAAAACTATTGACTAGGTGAGTTGTAATGTTGGATCATTGACTGTTTAATCATTTTGGCAGATTGTACATGTAGACCATCCAATCCCCCAAACAGCATAAAAGGCTTTGTCTCCTCTCAATATCTTCCTTAATCCTATTTTTCTCTGACATTTGTCAGTGACAAAATGACCTGTCAGTGGAACACTCTCTGTCCAATGGCCCTTTTATTCACTTCCATATCAGTCTATCATCCTTCCAGTGCAGCCCCCTGAGGGATGTGGCATTGTCTGTCTATGTGCCTGTCACAGAAAAGAGCAGCTGACAAAATGGGGTGCCCAGAACTGTGAAAAGGCACAGGTCAGGACTTCCTTTTGCTTTGAATAGAGCACCAGCATCCAGAGTGTCGGATGGATAAGGATCAGAGCCAGGCATAAAATAAGAGTCTGTCTGTTACACCGTCTGTCTGTCTGTCTGCCTGTCTGCCTTTCCCCTCCCATGTTAAACAGAAGTTCCTGACAGAAGCAGACGGAAATGTCTGCGACTGTCCCTGAAGGATTTATGTCTAATATCCAGACGTGTGTGTGCTCCATCACTGCTCTTTCTTTTAGTTCTCTCAGGAAATATTGTGTTGTGGCAGGTTTAACCATTGAGGTCCTTTCTTAGCTTTTTGGTGGTGCTGAGAATTGGACCAGTGATAAAGATAGACCTGGTGAAAATGATTTGAAAAATACTGTTATTGTATTTTATTGAAAATACTTAGAGTGTTTGCTTGAGCCTGCTCCAAGAGCCAACTGAGGTGGGGATTGATCAGTTTTAGGGCTACGCAACTGGTTCTGTTTGGCCAAGCAAGCTCAAGCTATCACAGAATAGTGTTTGAATGTATTTGGTGTGGTTGATTTTCCATTATAGAAACGTCATATCCAAGCAAGCTAATGTAAAATTATAAACCATTATGAGTGTTGATCTTGCACTTTCATATTACAGTGTGGAAACCTATTAAAATGTGTTTGGTTTTAATGTTCAACGATGTATATAAAAGTACAGTAAAAATCATATACAAGAAAAATATTAAACATAAAATATTTGCAAAAACGCATGGATTCAAAGCATCATTTTACTGAAAAATATATCAAATGGTGGTGTTGCTGATGGAATAATGCCATGATGAAATCTGGCATCGGTCATACAGTTCAATATACCTTTTCATAATCGGGTAAAAACACAGTGATTTTACCACTCAACAAAAACGAATCTACTGTATATTCTGTTTTGTAAGGTGAAGCACAGTAAGTCATGTAGGAGAAGAACCAATATTTTCTGTTACACGTGTATGTGGCGGGTGTATGTGCTTATATTATGTTTTGACTATTGTGAGATAAACACATTGTCGTTTTTTCAAGATCATAGCTAAATATAGAAGAGAAAAGTGAAACTGCAGTCTTAAGGTGCTAATTGGATGAGTTGCATAATAAAAACCACAGAGGAAGAAACTGAGGCACTCGTCATGTTTCAGTTAGAAGCTAAAACATGCCGCCATTGTTGGTATGCCACCATTATAAAAATATTTTCTTTTTTGATGTAGAATAGTAGAGTGCCTTGGCTTTCTTGTCCTCTTTTTATTTACAAATGGTTGTTCTCACTGTCGCTTTTCAGTTTCCACCAAAAACATACACATAATGTTGTTAATATAAATAAACTAAATCAGGGTTACTTTGTTGTGCCTTACTGTTGATTTCTTTTTAAACAATATCTTAGAGATGTCTGATTCATGTCATGCAGCTTTTAATGGCATTCTCTATCGGACCAAAAAGTGTCTTACCTTTTACAGTATTTTACACCAACTTGCCCATTTAGTCTGGGCAAAGTAGGGAAGCGTCATCCATCCATGCACCAAAGGAATATTGTGTCGGTGAAGTGTCTAGTATTCATTCAGAACAATTATTACCATAACCATTAATCTCATCTTTTCCTTTCAGGTCGTTGCACGGCATCACTTCAGAATCGCAGGTCTAAACTTCTCTGAGGCTTTGAGTGCCAATTCAATTCTGCTGCATAAGATTGAATCACTGCCATCGCAGAATGAGCTATGAACCATTTCAGCCTCGGAGTCTGCATTGCTTGCACAGAAATAAATAGGTCAGCATTGCGAACGGCAGCGCTCTTCGATCAAAATGTTAAAAAGCCATCATTCCCACCCTGAGAGAGAACCTAACTAAATGACACCATTTTTTCACCCAACAGTCACCTGGATGATGTTAAATTACATTACATTACATTACAGGCATTTAGCAGACACTTTTATCCAAAGCGACTTACAATAAGTGCATTCAGCATAGGTAGGAAAAAGAACTACTAGTCACCAGAAATTGTGAGTGCATTTCCTTCCTAAACAAGCATCTAAGAGCAGAACCAGTGCTAAAGTAAAAGTGCAATAAGTTAGCTACCTACTTTTTATTTAGACAAATGAGACAAATAAGTGAAGCAAATAACCAGGAGCTAAGACAAGTTAGTGAAACAAATAAGCAAGTCCATCTGATCTAAATCCATCTGACTCATTCAATCAAGGTGGATGTTGAAGGATGCCAAAGGTCAAAGTGCCTTAGTTCACAGGGCAGGAGGAGGGTTTCCTCAGACTTATTTTTCTATTGGTTCTGCATTTCAAAGGGTTCTGTGTTATAGTAGGCTGCATGCTGCAATGAGCCTGCTGGGAAAACAGAAGCTTATCACTTCATTTGCAATGGTTGTTGCATGGTTCTCCAAATGTGAAGTTCAAAAGAACTGCACCAAGAAGAGCTATATCATTAACGTGTCAGGTAACTATAGATAGACAAAGGTACATTGAGGTATGATGTGCCTCACATGAAAAGAAAACATTACCCTCCTACTGTCTGGTACATGTAATTACTGGCTGGTTTTATTTGATTTTGATAAAAGAGACATCAGAGCTGTTCATCTAGCTGGGGAAATGATCCTTCGATATTAATATCTGATGTTGCAGCACAACAGCTACGTCAGCCTTTTCGGCCTAATTTTTCAACTAATTTCATTTTTTCTTCGAACTATGCTCATTTACTGTCCCACATCCCATAATTCCATTTTACTGCTTCATGTAGATTGATGGCCAAAAGCTTTTGTAATAACAGGTCACATGAGCAAGGACAGCGCCACGGAGGCTAACATGTATGCTAACTGAGTATTAACATGACCCTCATAGAAATGGCCTTGGGGTATGGGTAATCTAATTTAGTTGAGTAATGTTGCCTGTCATTAGCAAATGAATACAGCCGGGTCCCTCTGAAGGCTCTGCAGTCTATTCTGCTATGGGTAAAATTAGCCGCCAATTAAAGTTGTTTTTCATACTGGAACTAAAATCCTAACAGAGAAGATGGCAGAGATAATTGAATTTAATCACTGCTGATTTTAGCCATGTCAATCCTGATTTAAGTAGATTGCTTTCAACCGCTGTTCGTACATTGCTGTCATTACATGGCACCGACAGCTTGTCAGTGATGTTGTCAGTAATGTTGGTGACAATCCAGTGAGTGACACCCACAGGTGAGTCAGAGGCGCTTCTTAGCTGGATGCTGTTGTCTGTTTTTGGTATTTCTCATCCCTGGCAGGTTGACAGCGGCTCCACAGCGGCCTTCCACGCTGTTGGCTGTTGCTTAGAAACTCTGCAGTTGGAAAGTGTTTGGTTCCTCCACAGTCACCCAGGGACCATGAGCAAATGGAGCAGGTCAGAGGGTCACCCAGTAAGACAGGCTGTGCCACAAGAGACCTTTATTACACACTTAGAGACAAGCAATAGCTCACACAGCCTCAGCAAGTGGCTCGTCCTCAGAGGAAAAAAGAAGAAGTGCATCCAGGTGAAACGTGATAATGAACACAACCGTTTCTCATCTTCTCTCAACCCCCACTGTGGAATTTCTTTTTCTTTTTATTGAAAATAGTGAGTTGAGATGACTTTTTGATGTCCAATTTTCTGGTTCTTATGGTGTTTAAGAAAAGCAGTTTGGTTCCATCAGATTGCATTCACTCATAGTGTGAGCCATCTATACACACTGTGGTGTTTTCGGATTGTATGCTCTCTCTCTTACACACACACAGGCAACCAGCTGCAGCACATGATTCTCTTGCAAAGAGTTTCCCTTTACACTGTACACTCTCGCCATTTAGTGTGTTAAAAACCCAGAGCCATAAGAGAGGACTGAAAATGGGCCAGAGTCCTGTCTAAAGTGGGGCACAGTGGTTTATAAAAAGCATGTACGTTTATTCAAGTATTTCACAGGGAGAAGGTTGATTGTGCCTCTGAGATGTATCATATTTTTACAGTCTTTCCCTCCTCAAACTACATGATAATATGTCATTTTAGCAGATCAGTGCCGAATCTGATTATTCTCTCAATAAAATATACCAGGTTGTTAGAAAAACACAGTAGAATATCTATTACAGCTATTTGTTAGATTTCAACTTGAGTTAGCATGAATGCTTGGTGCGCCAAAGTAGAGTATGAATATACTTCATATGTATATATAGTCAAGAAAATGAGTTTAACTCATAGCACAAGAATGGTCAAAGATCAGAAAATTCAATTGCAATGTCTCCTCAAACATATTTTATCTGTTGAATAACCCATAACTTTTAGAGGTCCCATGTTCGAGCCTTTTCCTTCTTCCCAAATCTGGATCAGGTGCTGCCATCAGGTGGGGCCCTTGTCTCGGATCTTGACTGCTGATTGGCTGAGTAAGTAGATCAGCTCATTCAGCTGCCAACTAATAAAGGAAATCTCTCCCCATGAGTCCCCTGGCACACACCGCCTGAGACGATTGAGCTGGAAACAGATTGGACCGAATAAGAATACAGAGAGATGTGACAGAGAATGTTCTGGATGAATGGTCGATTGGTCCTAAGTGTCATTATTGGGCAAATTATTAAACTGCCTTGTCAAAACTTGGTGGAAGTTTTCATTAGATAATCCTTTCTCTTATGTTGAACAGTTACTAGAGCACAACTGGAAGGCTCCAAATCGATCGACGTCTTTCTCTAAACTTCAAATGATCTTGTTTGATCTTGACCCAACCCAACTCTTGCCGACTTCAGTATGGTCAAGGAATGTGTAATAGGTGTAAACACTTTCCGATACATCTTGCAGCTGAACGGCCCCAGCTCACCAAAGGCAACTAGGGAGGGAGAGGAAGAGAGGAGAGAGGTAGAAACTAGGGCACTGTTATCTGGCCCCTTTTTACCAACCACCAGGCACAAGGCAGAGATAGAGAAAGAAAGAGCTGTGGACGGCAGGACAGGAGAGACGAGAAGACATTAGAACTGCACCGTGCAGAAGACAGGGGAACCACAGAGTCAGCATCCTACGTCAAGGACCCAGAGCGAAGACAAAGACACACCAACGCAACCCCGGCTCTGTTGCGCACGCCCTCGGAAACTCTTGAAGATCACGCGCACTCTCTTCTACACACAACACGTACACACTCACACATACACACATACATTTTGCATACTTGTGATACACACGCGCGTGTGCAAACAAACACACACGCACACATACACACACACACACACACACACACACACACACATAAACACACTCAGACGAACACACACTTCTCTCCCACCCACAACTTTACACATACACAACCACACACACAGAGTGACAGCATGTTTGAAGAACAGGCGACCAAGGTCAAGATCACATCTCTGGTGATTTTGGTGGGCATGTCATCCATGCTGGCAGCGGTGGTGACTGACCACTGGGCCGTGCTAAGCCCCCGGGTGGAGAAGCTCAATACGACCTGCCAGGCAGCCCACTTTGGCCTCTGGAGGCTCTGCAAGAAGAGCATCTACATCGTGGAGGAGGACCCCCAGGGCAAAGGCTGTGGCCCCATCAGCTTACCTGGAGGTATGGAGCTTATTCACCTGCTCTGTCTCGTTATTTGTGAAAGAAAACCATCTGCTGGGTGCTCTGTGTTTTTGTTTGCTGTTAGGATCCTTTTTGATTGATGCCATAGAGACAAACATGTCTTCCTGGTGTCCTCAGAGTGCAAGCCAGCCTAGGGGCAAAGCGTTTGAGTGAGCAAGTGCATTTGTTCTGCGGTTGGTAACCCTGCTAGCTCTCTGAGAATAACCTGGATGTATATTCAGGGTGAAGTGTTTTTCTTTGCCAGATTTAGAAAGTGAGAACCTGTAAAGAATTATTTATACTGCTAGTCCACTATGTGTAGCTGTGCAAACGTGCTGTTTCAAGTAGAAAAAACAAAACATATTTATATAAGAAAAACAAATCTTGGACTTGGTGGCAACATCATCCTTTTCATCCTTCTTCATCCCCCTTGTTAGCTTTTATCTGCTTCCTTCTTTCTTATTTTGCATTAATCCCCTTTAAAAACAGCGTCCCCACTTGGATATCTGAGGCTTTCACCACAATTTTCATTAATCTTTACACTCTTACCACAAGTAAACACTGAAAACACAACAAATTGACTTCAGTTTTTTTTTAAATAAATCGTGAATCATCAAGCCTGTGCCACTGCCCTGATCACAAGAAAATGTTCATGATCCTGTGGGGAGTGCCTGGTTGGGAGGGGAAGGATGGAAAGAGGCTGTGTCACTGTCAGTATGTAGCCAGAGGATAACAGGAGGCAAAGTCACAGTAAGTGGTGTGAGCAGGCTTGGTCAGCTGTGTGATAATCTCCCTCTCTTTCAATCCAATTCCTACTCCGCTCTCTCTCTATTTCTCTCTCTCTCTCTCTCTCTCTCTCTGTGTTCCATTCTCTCTTTTTTTCTCTCTCTCTTTGTCTCTCACAAATACACACACACACATACATGCATGCAAGCACACGTGGCTTCTCTCATGCACAAACACATGGTAGTGTGTTTGGTCTGTGTGTCTGAGGCCAGAGTGTATAACAGTTGTATTCCCAGCTGTCCCTTGAACCATCATTATCTTCCACAGAGGAAGTCTCTGAACAGACTGCCAATTAAGCGCTCAAGCAGCTGAAGTCAAGTGTGTAATGGCAGGGTATGACTGCCACAGCACCCAGTTAACATAAGAAAAACATGAATCTGTTCTGTTTGGGCTGATGGCCTCCTGTTGTGATATCTGAAAGAAAATCCCTTCTATCTCTCTCCTGAGCGCTTATTTCTCTTATTTGTTTTCTTAGCGCTTGTCTCTTACATGATCACTAGGGTCCCGGAGAACGTGTTAAATCAATTATCAGCATGTGCTCAGCCTGACTCTTTGCACCTCTAGAAAAGTAAAAATGTAAAAAGAAATGTAACCTCTTCTTCCCCCGTTCATTCTGACTCCCAATATCACACTGCATCTGAGGTTTGCTTTGGTCAAACAAGACACCGGACTGTCTGGAGAAAGAGTTTTCAGAGAACTCATTTAATTTAAGCTGTATTTTCTAATGTTACCAATGAATCCATAGTTTGCACAATGCTGACATGCACCTGTACACACATCGACTCTCACTTAATTACAAGCTCCCTTCGATTGGAGTCAACTCTGGGCTAAACACTGTCTAGCTGGCCTCTAGATGGCCTCTAGCTGTTGTGCGTGCCTTGCAGCCTAACGGAGAGATTTCACTCTGGTTCTGTCATAATGAAGCCGTAATGAAGTGTGGCTTCCAGCTCCACCTGACAAGTTAGAGCACAACTGGGAGGCTAAAGAGGGATTAAAGGGATGGTGGGGGGAAAGGAACAGGATGGAGGGGGTGGAGGGTGGCAAGGATGCCTCTATCAAGGAAAAAAGGGGGAGTACTTTCATGGGATCCCAAGCTGGAGGGGGCCCTTCAGTGAGGAGCGGTGATGCTGTACTAATGTATCAGATGCATCAGTGCCATATGTTATCAGCTGACCCAGAATTTCTTGCAATACCCCTGGAGGTGGCGAGGTGGAGAGTGATAGGGCGGAAGAAAGAGCGTGAAACAGAGAAAAAAACACAGAGAGAAGGACAATAGAGTGAGAGACCGAGACCAAGACCAAGACCGAGACCGAGACCGAGGTGGCGGCTGCCTGATATAAAAGAATGAAAACCAGAGATAAGCAGAATCTCTGCTTTTGGACTGGATCAGTTCACAGAGTGTAAAACTATCCACCTGTCTCAAATGAACAGCACCTCAGTGGACTGTTCAATACCCAATATATACCCAAAGAGCCCTTAAAAGACAGTTATCCTAATCCTGATGTTGACAGCAGAAAACTAATATCTTCACGTGTTGTATCATTACACACACACACACACACACACACACACACATACATGCATGTGTATGGGCATATGCATGTGTTTGAATTCCTATATTAAAACTATACATTTCATTGCAAAGACTTGTGTGATGATGTTGGGTAAGTATTTATTGCACACTTAATTTAAAGAACTTTGTAGGAAAAAGTTCTCCTTTTTTCCTTCTCATTATTATTGCTGCTTGTTGTTTGCTTGTTTATTGTTGTTTGTCTTTTGTTTTGATGTATTTCTTTTATTTCTGTTTCAGATTTTATTGTCTGTTCTGTCAGTATTTGTTTCATTCTGTTAGGCTTCTTTTATATTGTTGTTGTTCCTTTTGTTTTGTGAAGCACTTTGTAATCCCAATTTTAAAACCATTCTGCTACCTATAAAGGGTGGATTTCTCAGGTTGGTCTCGTTTCACAGAATCACACAAGCTTTACTGTACATTACAACAGAGAAAGGAGAAAGGTTATTGCAACACATTTTTGAAGTCTTAACAGTTGGCGCAGTTGGAGCTGGCAGGGCTCATTTTCCTACTTTCAGAAGAAGCCATTTGCTGCCTTTCATTTTTGTACAGTATTAAAAACAACTTCCACTGAAGTGAAGATTTCCCGAGCTATATAATCCATCAAAGTAGACATGAAGCCTTAATTTGACTTTGTCAAAGTTTCTCTGTTTTATCGTTATTTCATTGAGCCCGAGTTGAGTGTTTTCATTTCAGGGCACGCATTACATTCCACATTGCTTCCTGTCAATCGCCTGACACCCACAGGAAGAAATGGTCTCTATCAGGAAATAATCCCTCAAAAACATGTTGCCTTACAAACTTTATTGTCACATCCATGTTTACTCCTGCATGCAACACAAGTTGACCTAAAGTCATGTCAGTGCAAGCAGATTTTATGTCTTAGGCGTCTTCATCACAGTGTGCCCCATATTTCAAATATATCTATCCTCTTTCCTAATTAGCTGTGTGTTTTCACTGTGACCCAATAGACGGCTTCACTAACCCACCTGCTTCCCTCTGTCGGGACTCAGAGAAAACAATTCATAAGTCAAGGCTCAGTCCAGAGGAAATGGAGTACCTTGAGTACACAGCATGTACCTTGAGTACACAGCATGCCATGGCTGATCAGTGACCTGCATCATGCTTTCTTTTCACTCAACCAACAGCAGGGGCTGTAGCAAAGCAATCATTACACCAGTGTTATTTTATCTGCTTCTCAGTATAATGTGTAAATGGAGAGTGTTGAGCACTTAAGCAAGACACACTGGTTCCCCTGACTGGATTGAGAGTGCACAGTAACAGATTACATTCTTGATGTATACCGATGGCAAGCATTGATGATTGGATTTAATAACATGCTTTTGCATTTTCCCAAATAGAGGGGGAGTTGATCATCAAGTGGCGCGTACACCAGCACTTCTTCATACTGGCGCAATTACAATGTTTTTGTGAAGGAGTTATATAACAACAGCAGCGAGGCAGTGAACCCAAATGACTTTTGAAATTACCTTCCCACAAATGACGCATGACAGCTTGAGTGCTGTAAAAATCAAACAAACCCTTTATGAATCACATCATGCTGCTCGGCTGGGAAATAAAGAGAATAAATGGTATGTGTGTGTGTGTGTGTACATGCATGTGCAAAGAAGCAAGGGAGGAGAGGTTTATTACCAGAGATAAAGTTTTAGAGTTTCATAGTTGCAGCCCATGTTTTCTGGGAATCACAGTGTTAAGAGATTAGCCCCCCTAACATTTACAGCTCCAAATGAACATTCTCCCTCCGTTGCTTTTGTGTGTCCTCCTGTGCCACCATCCAACAATTTCAGGGACACAATGCCTGGCTGGTGCCCCCAATTCATACCCCCTTTTTCAGCCACAAAAGCACTGATGCCACCTTGAGCCAACCTTTTCACTTTCTAGATACCGAGTGATTTTCTTTTCTGGTCTGTCTGGTCCATGGCGTAGAACCAAGACTCTGGGGGTGTGGGATTAATTTAGCATTCAGCAAACAAGTTGAAGGTTCATAGTTAGAAGGAATTACACATTATATAACTATTCAATATATAAAAGGACATCCATTTCATTCAGAGTTAATTGCTGTCACAACTTACTGATTGTGATGATAGAGATGGTGCTGTTTGTGGTGGTGGTGGTGGTGGTGGTGATGACAACAATGCTGATGATGACTTTCACACACAAGCATGCACATGCATGTACGCACACACACACAGACAGACAGAGAGACAGACAGACACACACATACACACACAGGATTATGAGAGCCGTGACGTGAGGACTCTCCTGTGCTGTTGTGTCCCAGTTATGAGTGCTCCTGATGGAATAGCCATTGAAATACCACCACCACCCATCCTATTCACATTGACCCAGAATCAGTCGGTCATTCTGTGTGGCCAGAAAAAGAACAGCCGCCCCACCCTCCCTTAAAAACCTTTCGCCACACACACCACTGCAAAAAAGTTATTTCTAGGATTTAAATTGAGTCCGCCCAGTTGCCTCCTGTCACTCTTCATCATAGAAGAAAATTGAAATTCTGTACACAGTCCGTTAAAAGTAAATTTATTTTGATGGCAGTTCATCTATCCTGCAAAATTTCAAGGATACGTGAAAGCAGGAAGAGGAGGAGGAGGGGAACCGATTGTAAAGGGAAAAGAAAACTCTTGGGCATATTAAACTGAAAGAAGGATGAAAGGGAAAGGTGGACAAGAGAGGCAGGGAGACTTAAAGAAATACATGCAGGGGCTGAATTAAGGGTGTGGAGGGAAGGAGGGAGATGCATATAGCTGAAGTGTGGAAAGGGAGGGAAAAGGAGAAGCTAGATATCAAAGAGAGAAGGAACAGAGTTTAATGGAAGAAAGCAAAACCGAAGTGACAGGCGATACCTCGTTCTAATCATCCTCCTCCCTGGAACTAAGTATTCTCATTAGCCTGCCTGCAAGGTCAATGCTATGCACTCAAATATTTCCTCTTCACTGTACATTACATGGCTATAATCAGTGTTTGACCTGCTCAATGTAAGACTCAAGCCTGAAATTGTATCTTTTTTGGTCAACGTAGTTTTACTTTTCTTACAATTGACAGAGAAAGGGAGCATGCATGAGTTCAATGCTTATGCTGCATTCACATTGTGGTTGTATGTGGTAGATGGCAAACCAGATGTTCTTGTTTTCAGTGGGAGAACGACGGTAAACTCCGCCAACGATGGCATAAGGTGCCACCTACAGAAAGAACTTGGCAACAAAAGTTAAAGTAAAGTAACTTTTACTTTCTACAGTCCAGTTCCCTGTTTTGGCAATTGGAAGCATTTACAGTAGAAATCATATTTAATATTTGAAGTGGAATGAAATGTTGAAAAATGAACAGTCACAAAATACTATTTAACAGACCAGTTTTTATATATCAATATACATGAAATGGTCAAACCTTGTTTTTCAAAATCATCTCAGCAACAAAACAACTGCTTTCACTGCTTTCCATCTCATACCTCTCAACTAAACAGACCTAAATAAAGAACTAGAAACTCAAGCTGTTGAAGCTCCATTTGTTTAAATTCTAGGTCTTGCTGTCTTGTCTTTGTGTGGTGGGCAGATAATGTCATTCACAGAGACTGGAGTGGATCTTCTAGCTGGACACAAACACATAATTTACACATTTCAGCGAAGCCCTAGCAGTGAAGAGACCTAATGAGAATAGACTAATGAAACTAATATGTTTACAGCTTCAAGCTGCGCTGTGACCCTGCCTCCATCTATCCTTACCTCTTACCTCTAGCCTTTCTGTCCCCTGATACAGACACAGACACACACACACACACACACACCTCTCGATATGCCTTTACATGGGAAAATACATAAGACCAGCAGCAGCCTGTTGCTAGGTTACCTCTAGTGATTCTTTCTCATTCTGGGTAACAAACAGCTCCTCTGTTGCCTGGTACACACACACGCACACACACATGCACACAAACATTGTCCATCTCTGTGTGGACAGAGCGAAGACCTGTCTTCTTTATGGGTTTAATCTCAGAAAGAAAGGATGGTGTGTGAGGAGAGAAGAGGGGATGGTCACTTGGCCTTTACCTACTCTCCATCCTACTCTTCCCGCCTAGCTACCCTACCCAGCAAATAGGTAGATGAATGAGTGAATTGTTTTTCTATTTAATATTATAACTATAGGACTAGCGTTTGGGCAAGATTATTGCAAAAACTATGATTCCTGTGGACAGTGTTTGTGGGCTGGCACTGGGAAATGAGAGTGGCCGATGAAAGGATTTGAGTTTAGGACATGTTTTATTTTAGGATGACAGCAAGTCAAAGAACATTGCTGTAATTTGGGGTGGTGTTTAATGTTCCTTTGATGAAATAGGAAGAAACTGCAGTTTTAGGTGCTGAGTCAGTTTAATAACTATTGAAACCCATTCAGAATCCATTGTAAAATTTTATTTTGGTTGTAAATGGGGAAGTAAGGTGGCTTTTTCAGTTCATTTAGAGATATAAGGCTTTTAGAGATTTATGCTGTATTACAAACGATTAGCTTGAGTAGTTTGCACATGAGTACTTGCTTCCGAGTGACTGAACAACCAAAGCAAGCAAATTATTAAGAAGGCTAACAGCATGGTGTGAATCATCAAAACAATGTCCAAATGGTTGAAATATATGTGACAGTGTTTTACTCATAACAAAGTGGCTTCCAGAGAGCTTTCTAATGGCATCCTTTGAGACGTTTGACTTCTAGACTCATTGGTAGTGCAGACACACAGGGGGGGCAGACACAACCAAAGCCACCTGCACTCTTCACTTCAATCAGTGTTTTCATCTCTCTCTCTCTCCTCCTGTCTTACTCTGCAGCAAAAAACTGTTCCTACTTCAAACACTTCACATCGGGGGAAGAAGCAGAAGTTTTTGAAGTGAAGACCCAGAAAGGTGGGTGCCTCCTCACCTCCTCCCTCCTCCTGGGTTAGGGCTTGGCCAGAGAACCTGCAGTCGGCCTACATGTTAGAGGGGATCCGAGATAGTCTGCCTTGGAAGAGATAGGGGCCTTAAATGTCTGTGTGTGATGAGAAGACATGCTGACACAGAAACACAGTGCAACATGAAGCAGAAGGTCTAAATGGAGGCAACTGACATTACCTTCTTCATGTGTGCATACAGACCCAGACACACACACAGTTACCCTGCACACACATCTCACCCGTCCCTGATATTAGATTAGCCCATATCATAAAGAAATCGGCAGCAATATCCTCTTTAAATCTCCTCATCTTCCTTGTTTTAGCCAGAGGGTTATTTTCAGAGAGATGCTGTTTCCCTCCACTCCTCCGGCTTCTCACTCAGACGATGTGTCCTCAGGCAGGTCCTCAAATTGCTTAAGCTGCAAAAATGCCCACAAGGACCCATACACAGACACACATCGTCACAGACACAGATAGACACAGAAACACACAGATATGCAGACACAGACACATAGACAAGGAAGCAGTAAAGAACACACACATAAGCATGTGCACTCACAAAGACAGATAGGCAGACAAATACACATCAGTCTCAATGTCGTTTTGATTAAAGTGCAATAGATGTACAGGATCTTGACATCGGTGAAGAGCCATATTGACAACTTAGAAAGTTTCACAGTGCATACAAACAGACAGGCATGCTACAGAGACAACAGGACCTCACATACAATATAAAAGACATCCGATAGGCAGAATACATTCAATATTTTATAACTATGCACACTGGAGCAGCGTGGTGTACAGTAATGATGCAGCTGTAGAGGGAAGTATAGTGACTAACATTGGCCCAGAGTATCGTGAGAAAGTTATACTGAATAGAATAAGATGCATCAAGTAAATGAATAGCTTGTGTGAGGTATACAGGGTTGAGCGGACACATGCATGCACACAAACACAAACAGTTCTCAAACAAAGACAGAAGAAGCCCAACTTCAGCTGGAGAGACCGACTGCATGGCTATTCTACCTCCAGCATCTTATCTCTTATGTTGTTGACATTATTGCCAGTTTGGATAAATGGCTGCTTATTTAAAGGCTAACTATCTGTGTCATAACCCACCTGAGTGTAAGCGATACTGCAGCCTCCCCTTCTGTTCGTACCCACTCTCTCTCTGTGCTTTATCGCTCGCTATGTCTCTCTTTCTTTCTCTTTCATTCCACCCCTCTTTCTTTTCTCTCTCACTCCTTCTCTCCTTGCCTCTTTACTTCTCCCTCTTGCTGTTTCTCTCCTTCACTCACGCTCTCTTCCTTCCTATTTTCTCTGTCCCTCTACTCTCTTCAGAGTACAATATCTCAGCAGCAGCCATCGCAATCTTCAGTCTATTCTTCATGATCCTGGGGACCCTCTGTGTCATCTTCTCCTTTGGGAAGGGGCGGGACTACCTGCTCAGGCCTGCTGGGATGTTCTTCGCCTTTGCAGGTCAGATATATGGATATAAGCTCCACAGATCAGGCCTTGTCTCTTATAGTTGTTCAGCTGAACATGAAATATCAGGGTTATCATCATCAAGCACACTTTGTAATGCAGAACATCATCTACACGGGGCGGCAGGTTGGCCTAGCAGTTAAAGAGACCGACCTATCACCAGAGGGTCGCTGGTTCAATCCCCAGCACCACCAGGAGGGTGCACTCCAGCTGTGAGCTGGTGATTGAAAAATGACTGGTGCCACAGCTGCAGTGCCCACCAACACTGCCAAAGTGCCCTTGAGCAAGGCACTTAACCCCCAACTGCTCCAGGCACACTGTCCAATAGCTAACACCTGCACTGTCCTCTGACCAGAAAAAGTGCATGTGTGTGTGTGTGATGTGTGTAGTCAGAGGTATGCAAAGAAAGAAATTCACTGCATGTGTATATGTTAGTGCCAAATAAAGTTGATTCATCAACCAGTTCTTCTCCTTAATAAAGTACTCAAAACTATCTAAAAGTGTTGATTTTTACACTCTCAGAATTAAAGTAACAGTTTTGTTGTGTACATGTTGAACTGTATAGATATTTTATTTAAATGGTTATGAAAAGAAAAATAACATACATGCAAGTGGAACCTCGGTACTAATAGTGAAAATAGATCCTTCCCATTAGGAGCAATCCTTTTCTGTATTTGACTGCAGGCCTTTGCATCATCATTTCTGTGGAAGTAATGCGCCAGTCTGTCAAGCGCATGATTGACAGCGATGAGACCATCTGGATTGAATACTACTACTCCTGGTCCTTCACCTGTGCGTGCGCTTCCTTCACCCTGCTCCTCCTCAGTGGAGTCGCCCTGCTCCTCATCTCTATGCCCCACATGCCACGCAACCCCTGGGAAACCTGCATGGATGCTGAGCCAGACACCTTAGACTAGCCACTGGTGGCAGACCGCACAGATCTCAAGACCAGGTTGACATCAGAAAAGACTTCTTACACCTAGAAAAGACCTGGGTCAAATAGTATTTGTGAATATTTTTTCTAGTTTATTTTAACCTTCTTAGGTCCCAGAGGGAAGGGGTTTGACACATAGTGGTGGTACTGTGAATGTCATCATATTTGGCCAATCACACTGTCAGTGTTTGAAATTTAGTATACCTTTAGTGACTGACAACCTCACATCATCTGACTTGTCCTACTGCAGTAAGTCCTACCACACCTGGCGCTCTGAGCAGGTTAAAACATACACACATTTTCAAATATTGTTTCACCCAGGCCTGGACTAGAATAGAATAAAACAATTCATGACCATAGGAGAGAGACTTAACCATCAGAGTGAACAAAAGGCAATGAACAAAAGCAGGTAAGGGCAGATGAAACATTAAGAATAGATAAGACTGGACCTGAATAAATCAAACTAGGTAAGACCACACCAGACCAGATTAGACTAAACTGGACTAAACTACTGTAGGTTGGACTAGACCAAACCAGTCCTGACTACATCAAACTTGGTAAGACCGCACTAGGCTAGATAACACTAGACTAAACCGCACCATGAGACCAGGCTAAAATGACTTTAATGCTTTGTTTGAAGTGTTCAGAGTGAAGTTGTGAAATGTCCTCATGGGGCTGCAGTCTTTTATTTCCTCTTAGGATTGTCATCAATCAATCAGTGCCATTGATTGTCTAGAGAGACCAATTACCTGATTCCCTTGACATCAGTCATTGATTTTAGGTCAGCCTTTGCAAACCCCGGTGACTTGAGTGTAGGAGCCCTGATCCAATGTGTAAAATACTGTACATAACACCTGCTGGTCCTGGGGGTTATGCTTTACGTGTTAACAAAAGGAATTTTCTTCTAGAGGCCATTTTAAACTAATAGTTTAAAACGCAAATAGACCAAGAACATTTTACAATAAGCTACATAACTATGGGTTTGTTCAAATTTTGTTAGTGCATCTGGTGCAGATCCATAGAGAATTTCTTTCAAATTTAGAACAAAAAACAAAAAGAAAAAGAGCAGCAATTTAGTAAATATTTTTTATTTTCAATACTGTATTAGTCACTTTTCTTTTCAGGGTCATATACAGTATATATATATAATGCTAAAATGTTTAGGATAAGTAACACAGATGACTTTTTATGTTTAAATATTCCCTTTGATTGTAAAATGGTACCAGGAGCTTGAATTTTTTTCTGTTCCATGTACAAACATATTGTTGCTGTCAGATGAAAACCTTGCAACTAAAAAAAACCCTCACCTTTTCAAAGATCGAGCTAGACAGAAAGTCTTGATTTCTTTTGAGTGGCTTTTGAATTGGTTTCATGTTCATATCTCATACCCATGTTTCATACCTCTTCAATTCTAGTGAAATCATGAAACAACACAAACAAAAAAAAAGAATCTATCATCATAGTCCAATGTGTGTTATTTTTCAGTGACTTATTCTGGCCCTCGAGCCATGCAGCTATTGCAGGTGCACTCAAATTAAAGTTCCCTAAATGACGTTCTTTCACAGGGGAACACAAGCGAGAATGATTACATTTGCCTCTGAGGTCCTTCTGAGAGCACCATTTCCATATTCTCCCTTCATTGCAATTTTACAGTTACATGTTCATTGTACAGGTTTGCATTTCTGAGAATTTGAAAGATCGCTTTGTGTCTTCTTTTAGCCTTATTGACACCAAGGACGATGATTTACTATTTGATATTTCTCTCTGTAATTTAATCTACAATGACCACATGATGACTGCCATCATATTCAGCTGGACAAGAGCAAATTGCAGCGGTTTAAATCGATATTCAACAGCTGAGAAATAAGAGTTGTTTAATACAACAAACTACAAACCTGTGAAGAGTTCTGTGTGACTGAAAAGACCCACCCAGCATTTATTGTTTCAAACCACTGAGTGCACTGGATTTGTATTTTATTTCAGATTTGTAAATGCTTTGATTCATGCTATACAGCATGTCCATGATTGTCTTTTTCAAAGGAAATAAACAACACTGTACACCAAAAGAGTCAATGATGCTTTATTGTGCTTTGATGCTTTGCTGCTATGACTTTTTGTGCATACTTTGTTTGCACATTGTAGCAATATTCCACTTTTGGTATGGCATTTGTAGTTTTTGGCACAGCTATTCAGTCTTAACGGTTTAACAGTCTGCCAGCAAAATCTGCTGATCTGTCATTCATTCTGCTTCCATTACTGTGAAAATCATACTTCTACCACATACAAAATAAAACAGGGTGACAGTGATCAAGAGCATATCATTTTTCCCCACTCCTTGTCTTGTTTATCATTTTACCAGTAGGCAATTATCAATCACCAGTTCACTGTGAAAATAAAAACGTTATATCAAAGTGAAATATTAACTCAACTCCCTTCCTTATTTAACAACCAACTCTCAGCGACCATCCCTGTCTCAGACATTCACAGAACCCCTCCGGCCTCAAGAGCTTCTCACCTGGAAAACGTGGTTGGATTGAGAGGCAAACATGTTGGCAATGCTCTGGAGACCTTACACACTGCAGGTCAGGGGATGTAATAGATGCACTGAGCTCCCTAAATCATTCACAAGACCTCTGCCTCAGAGCAATGGTAACAGCCTAGGCAGAGTGCAGAGGAAGGTGCACAGTCCAGCACATACACTGATCACTGATCAGCCATAACATTAAAACCACCTGCCTAATATTGTGTAGGTCCCCCTCATGCCGCCAAAACAGCTCGGACCCGTCGAGGCATGGACTCCACAAGACCTCTGAAAGTGTCTTGTGGTATCTGGCAGGGGATCGGACCAGACGGGCTAGCTTTCGCTCCCCACGCGCATCAATGAGCCTTGGGCGCCCATGACCCTGTCTCCAGTTCACCGGTTGTTCTTCCTTGGACCACTTTTGGTAGGTACTAACCACTGCATACCGGGAACACCCCACAAGACCTGCCGTTCTGGAGATGCTCTGACACAGTCGTCTAGCCATCACAATTTGGCCCTTGTCAAAGTCGCTCAGATCCTTATGCTTGCCTTTTCTCCTGCTTCCAACACATCAACTTCAAGAACTGACTGTTCACTTGCTTCCCAATATAGCCCACCCCTTGACAGGTGCCATTGTAACGAGAAAATAAGTGTTATTCACTTCACCTGTCTGTGGTTTTAATGTTGTGGCTGATCGGTGTACATTCTCAGTCTCCAACGTGTGTGTTATCCCTGGAATCCCCCTGTGGTTTTATATCGTTTGGCTGCAGGGTTAAACACAATATCTGCATCGGGGCATGTAATAAACAATGTGAGCATTTAATATTTTGCAGACTCTGGTGTTGAGTGGTTTCAGAGATAAAGGCCCGCATCTGCTAATAGTTTGTGCTAGTGCAAATCAAATAACGGACATATAAATCCTGTCTTTTGATCAGCTAATGTCTTTTCCCTTGACTTACTGCATGTGTATTCGTGGGTGTTCCAAAGCTGCAGCACAAAACGGAGCAAGGAAAATATGGAAATTGTCAGTGGATGTTATTTATCAACACCGGAGGCTTGCAATTGATTTTGTGTGAATGTTGATTGTGCATGCTATTAAAGAACTAGGACAAGCATGTCTTAAATTTTACGCACAGACACACACAGCTGTGATCATCGTAGCTCAGTGGATGCATTGCCAAAGAGTGTCAAGGACAGAGCCTAAACTTACTTAACATTTATAATAGACCAATAAAAGAATTACCCAGTTGGAATAAACACTGTTGCAGTAAACTCTTTTAATGTTAGGTTTGTGATGTTTTGACTGTGGAAAAAAATCACCACCTGAAGGTCTTTATTGTAGACTGTAGACCTGTGTTATCTAAGGGATAGTAATAATAATAATAATAATAACAACTAACAGACTGCACCACTGCCTTCTGCCACCTTGTTTAAGGATCTCTGAATCTAATACAGTTGATATTTAATCATACGTGTCACCAATTTGAGCTGGTCAAAACCTTGCGCCGCTGGGTTGCCTAACACTCATCCACGGTAATACAGAAAGTTTATTTTGCACTCACCAACAACAAGGTAACATGAATGAATGAGTGATAATCCGCGAGAATCTTGTTTTTATTTATTATTTTTGGTGATATCTTTGGTGATAAGCAGTCAATGCTGTGATGTTTTTGCACTGCGCTTCCCAGCGATCACTTTGCAAGTGTCGCCAGAACATCACTGGACTGACAGCAGCTCTCACACGCCCAAACAAACCAAACATGGGCTGTTCTACTGAAACTAGTGACGCGACTACAAATAACGTAACATCAGAATTTCAGCCGGTGCACAAGAGCAACCATGACTACAGAGACGGTAATATCTACACTATATAAATATATCTAACATATATCTAACTGTTTAGTTACATTATTACTGCACATCTATTACAGTCAATAGCAACAAGCAAGTACTCAACTGATTGTATCGTCAAAAGACAGCGGCTGCTTACAGTAACGTTAGCACTAGACCTACGTTAGTACTTAGCAATAGCTATCTTATTTTATTTGATGTATTTTTATTTTTAATCACTTTTCTCTTGAAAGTTTATCCTATTTGTATCTTCTCCTAATATGTTTAGATACATGTAATAATCAGAATTAATAAATAAATAAGATCGTATAGGAAACTGGGTTAGGTTGTGTCACCGAGGACAAGGGTCGTCACAGAAATTCTTCAAGTTTCTGTCATCCTGTTTCACTTGGTCATTGTAGGAGTCACCCTGTCTGACTCACTGAGTTCTGTCCAACCTGTCACGTCCACACAGCACAGTACAAGTATTTCCCATTCAGTTAAGTCCCTTGGAGAGCATATGAACTGGTATATCGGTTTTAAAATCACAGGGTTAGATTGAAATGATGGTGATGGTGTGGGGGGTGTGTGTGTGTGAGAGAGAGAGAGAGAGAGAGAGAGCAAGAGAGAGAAGCAGTGTCTGCAAGGAGAGCTGATCCACTCTCCTGAACTGAGCTGTTCACCCCAGGGAGACAGTAACACCGACACTCAAGTTAGTCTGGAGTCTCTCGTCCCTACCTTTCTCTCTCTCTCTCTCTCTCTCTCTCTCTCTCTCTCTCTCTCTGACTGCCTCAGTGTGACTCAATTCTTCTCTCTCTCCCTCTCTGTCTCTCTCTCTCTCTCTCTGTCGTTCCACCTGTGTGTCTCTCTCTCTCTTCTCTCTCTGTCACTCTGTCCGTGGGTCTCTCTCTCTTAGTCTCTCTCATTGTCTTTTTTCTATCT
>OOFE01019222.1:25636-45439 GCA_900323365.1 Monocentris japonica | reverse complement strand
TCACTACATAGGTCACATTGTCCTCTCTCGGGTAGGACATAGTCTGTGTGAATATGCTGCACAATGATTTTTGGAAGGCGCTTTAGTCCATACTTCCATATTTATATTTGTGTGTGTGTGTGTGTGTGTGTGTGTGTGCACGATAAAATAAAAATGGACTGTTGCACATCTCAGTACAGATATAGCGACTGAATTTGATCATTTATAGAAACAAATGTATTGTATATAGCATGCAGGGACTGTTAGAAGGTTAACCCCACTACATTGATCCCTTGTGTTCAGAATCATGAAAATACAATATACAAAAAATACAATACTGATGGATTAGTACCATCAGTGCATAGGAGGTAAAAAAAAAAAAAGGTACAGATAGCTGAGCAGCATTGGACAGTTGTTAAAGTAGTGAGACAGAGGTTAAATTTGGCGAAAAACAACAAAACAGAGTAATATATGGAAAAAATGATTTGGAGCATCAATAACCATAACCCTAACCCACACTAGAGTCCCAGAAAAATATTTTATTTCAGCAAATATTTCATACTGTTACCCTACAGTCAAGACAATATCCTTGCAGAGTTGATGGCATCAATGATTTCCCTATTTATCTGCTATTGAATAAAATGGCTGCCGATGTACAGAGGCTACTGTTTGTTTGAGAGCTCCTCTGCCTGAGTGTAATGATGGATTACAGATGATGCGCTCTACAAAACAGCTTCCCGTTAACGGCCCCCTCTCCCGACCACCCACACACCAACATACACACATAGACCTAAATGCACAACCTCTACCCCCTCTACTTTTAGTGTCTCTGCTCCAGTAACAGTGTCTCCTGGCTAGTGACCTCCCTCCCCAGTAAATCATCAGTCACATAAGGCTGGGCAGATATATAGGTCTTGGAGAGGTGGCCTTGCCCACTGTCCCTATCCTCATGAATCTCCCTGGACCAAACACATGAGTTGTTGACCCGGGGGGCTATACACAGTGGGGAGAGGGAAGACTATTTCATGCGTTTTCGATCAGTGTGGTATGAACAACCAAATACTATCAGTTACCACGTGTCCCCAAGCTTGCCACACAGTGTAGTAACTGAACCACCCCAATTACATTTCCAATCAATACAACTAGTGTGGGTGGTAATGATTCCGCTGCCCTCTCCAGTCGAAGTGCACCCTTCTTTTCGGTCATGTATACAAATCCATTCAACCTAATCAATGAGTCTCATGTTAACACATCCCTGGTGGGCCACTGTCTTTCAAGTACTACAATGCTCCTCTTGTCATCGATACTTCTTCACCAAACAGCAGCTTGTTAAAGAAGTAAAGCACTACAAGAGAGAAAGAAAAATACTCAGAGTGAGCAAAAGAGAGAGCGTGCAGGCTAGACATGAGACATAGAAATTGGATGGAAAAGAGATAAAAGACAAAAGTATTTGGATCAGAGGAAAACTGAGGAGAAACAAAACGGTTGCACAGAAGAAAAACACCTTATATGCTGATGAGGATGAAGTAGGAAGAATCAGGATATTAGAATGATGTATATCTTTATTATATGAGTTTCATACTGGGAGACATGGTGAAAAAGCACTTTTAGCCCCATTAATAATACACAACCAAAGATGATAGATAACATTTATTCTGACACTTCATGCCAAGACAAAATAAAGAAGAACGAGAAGCCACATGCAGAAGGATGATGATAAAAAAAAAAAATGTGTGAAATAAAGGAGAGTGAAAAGGTTGTCCATGAGTCGGCATGAATATGTGAGAAGCTGTGCAAAGAGAAAAATTAAGGGATGGAGAGACAGATCGGATGGAAAGCAAGAATAGAATAACTCACCTCACGGCTTTACAGCTTTACAGCTTTACAGAATTCCAAGTAGAGAGGCTGAGGCCTTGAGGATGCCCAGAGGAACCCAGAGGAATGTGTATGTTTTGTGTGTGTGTGTGTGTTTATTTTGTGACTGTGTATTAAAGAGCAGTTATGGGCAAATGTTTTCTTTGTGAAGGTCACTGTTTGCACGGCCTCTAGAATTCATGGTGCAGCGTACTTCAGTGATACTTAATTTAAAAGATTTCAGGCATGCTTGGCTGGATATTAATAGCTGGAAATCAACAGGATATGTTCCATTGTTGTTTTGTTTTAGTTTATGCCTCCTCAATTTCCATGGATTTGTTTCGCTTTTTTGTTTCGCACTCTTCCTTTTTTCTTTTTTTCCCCTCATTTCATTTCAATTGTCTCTACTTTTTTACTGTCAACCCATCCAACCACTTCTCTCAAGCTCTTACCATTTTTCCAACTTTCTTTGTGTACGAAAACAGAAGATGATAGAGCTGTGAATGCGCCAGTGGTTCTCAACCTTTCTGTTGCTGAGGCACACTTTAGTGAAGCAACAAATATTGTAAACACTTTCTAGGACTGGTATATCTATAGTGTGTTAAAAGGGCATTCATAAAGAATTATGATGCACTCACAATGCTCTTTTGGCTCATATGAACACAGTGCATTATATCACTAGTCATGAAGCATTATAGGCATTATAGGCTTATAATGAATTATAGGAACAAGCATCTTATGGATGTTTATGACTAGTTATCTACCCAAGGTCATTGTTATCTTGAATGATGTTTTCACAACAGTTTACCACCTCTCCCCACTCTCTCTTTGTAATATGCAATGCATGCATGTCTGTTATGTGTGTTTGTGTGTGTCTCTGTGCCCGATTGCCTATATATCTGTGTCTTGTGTGTTTGTGTGTTTGTGTGCCCAGTGAGGGGAAGATGGTTGTGTTGTCTCTAGCAATCGGGCTTGCTGAACAGGATGACTTTGCCAACCTCCCAGATCTACAGGAAGCACCAGCATGCCAAGAAAACCAAACCACACCAGAAAAGAGGTATTGGCTGAGAGAGAGAGAGAGAGAGAGAGAGAGAGAGAGTCCTGGTGAAAAAGAAACAAACAAAAAAGACTTGCTGATTTATTTATCAGAAAGTTATCGTAGTCGTAAAGTGGTGGAGGGGTGCGTAATGATGTAATGATGTAATGATGTGCAAGTATGTTGTGTTAGTCCAATGGTCTACAATGGAGGATGACCAGGAATTCAATAAGGAAATTGATGCCCAAAAGTTAAGAGTTGACAGTCTGGTATGGTTAGGAAGTTTTCATGTTACCCAGGGCTGACAATACTGAACATTTGTAATTCCTTTAAATATTGTTGTACTCAGAGGAGGTTATTATGAATAGATAGACCGCGTTGACTAGTTTTAACCGTGCCTCAGCAAAAGCAAGTTTTTTCAGATTTCAAATATAACAGCAGATCCATTATTTTGAAAGTATGTTCATTGTATCATTGTGCATATGCTAAAATGAAATCAAACTACTTTGGTTGCACCAAAATCAAATAAAACTACTTTAGTTGAGCTTAGACAACTAAAACAAAGTTAGACTTAAGGTTTGGGTAAGGTTTTGGCCATGATTAAATAAAGTAAAGTAAAAACTTTCGCTGAAAAAAAAACCTTAAACTCGCTGGTTGCCAGAGCCATCTCCCACCCTGACCTCTATGCCAGTCTCATGCGCTACCAAGTGAGCTGGAGCTGTCTGGGCCAAAGAGCTGAAAGTCTTCAGCAAAGATATTAAAATGTTATTAAAAACATTATGTTTTGCTTAGATTTCCAGTAGCATGTCTTGATTCTATCATATTAGTTGGTTTTCGCCACCATTACTTATAATCATTCTTTTATTGCAACCTGACTTCATTTATCGAATGGCTTTGGCTCAATCCCTTTATTTCTGTTTACTTTTTTGTTTTTCCCTTTCCCTGTCAGCTTTGCTTATGTTTTCTCTAAATTTCTACATATCTCAACATTTCCTTTCCACCTCAAAATTTTGGGCTCTCTTGTCTTTTTTTCTCTGTCATTCATCCAGCCCTTCGTTATTCTGCTTGGCTGCAGCTCTTCCTCACTGGCTCAAAGTGGGTTTGATCTGTGAGTCTTAGGCGCGGGAGTAAGGGCACACTCATTATTTGGAAGTATGGTTCCTTGCATGAAACACCCGTCTAAAAATATGCTAACCTCTCATCTGCCAGTGATCCTACAACAGCTGTCAGAGACTAACACACTTTCTCTCAGCCAACTCCCTGCCGGGGGAAAACACAGTCACGGCCACCCTTATTGTGAACAAATGACTAAATGGGCTGCCCTGTTATCACATCAAAGTGTTTCAGTGCTTCACCCACTGTTTCAAGAATAACCCTGAACACAAACCTAAATAAACAATCCCATCAGATTTTTTGGTGTGTTGTGTTGTGGAGGATTATTTGTGCTTTTTCAACATCATTTTTTTTTCTGCAGAAGAGCTCTTTTTGAATGCCCAAATTATATTTCTTAAAGTATTTTCTGTAAAGTTTTCTCGAAACCCCTCTCCATTTAAGTGTGTTGTTCTAACTAGGTCATCTGTGAATTTCTGGCACATGAAGAATAGCACCCTGTTTTAGAGGAAAAGATGAGATCTCTGTAAAAATGAATTCTTCATCTGTTTCGTGCTCAAAACAGATAAGGCAATGACCTCTTTTATGCCTAAGTTTATGGCCTTGAAATGGCTACAGTGCAGCCGCACTGGTCAGGGCCAGTCTACCCCTTGTTCCCCCCTCACCCACTCCTTCTCCCTGTCTGTCAAGCACCTAGCTTTAATCACAGCAAGCCGGTGTGAGCTACTACCCTCAGGGGTCGCATGGGCCAAGTTGTCTAGTGTCCTTCCACAACTAATAACAACTCTCCATCATCATCTCTGTCCATCTCTGTCTCTATAGTTACCCCAGTGAAGCTCCCTCTGCCCCTCTGCTTGCTTGCTCCCGGCTTTTTGATAGAGCCCAGTAGACTGGGACTGATGGAACACGATGATCCCTGCAAGAATATATGTGAAAAGACACACACTTTCTGACAGTGAAAAGGAGAGCGAGAGCTTGAGAAAGACAGAGTAGGAAACCTTTGCTTTCAGCCTGCAAGAGAAAAGTGCTATCAGACAAAAATAGACATTCCCATAGAGATTTGAGATTTTGTTGCTTTATTAATGAAATCAACTACTGCTTGGAACACAAATATCTCGAAACACCAAATCTGATAATGCCAAAATGATGAGATTAAAGCCTAGTATTAAAAGCTCTGTACATTGTATATTAGATCAAGTCTGTTTATCTGCTTAATATGGACAATACACAAACAGACCAAGTGGCACCATGTCGTCACACACCAGTTCCGTCTGTAAGTATTATATGAACACATAACGACTGAGGTCATCAGAATGTATTCAGTTACTAATGTGTCTTACAGTTGTTATGAAGCTCTTAGCTAGGCGTTATGAATATCATGTAAACCAGAGGAAGGAACTTCTCTCTCTCTGTCACGTTTAAAAACATGGAGAGATGTATGCCTCGACCGTTCTTAGGGAGGGTCTGAGAAGCATCGCTATGAGACAGAAAGACTATGGTGTGTTGAACTGTTCGTAAAAGCTTTGTGGGGGACATAACATGGAGGAATAATCTCTTATTTACCTCCTGTTGCTCAGTTAGAAACTAAAACAATCACCGAGTTGCAGCACGGCCCATTTTAGTCACTCTAGAGTGACTGCTCACACAGACATGTACAGAGCCAGGGAGAACAATAAAATCACCCTTGAACAAATTTGAACAATGTTCATTATCACAACTTGTTGGGTTATGTGAAAAGCTTAATGTTAATCAAAGATCGGGGACGCAGCACCAACTATAGCTGTTCCCTCCAAATTAAATCTGCCTTCCTCCTCTATATAGTCATCTTAGAGATAAAATCCCATAAGACGCTATGGCAGCTGCTATTACTGGTAATTATATTAGTAGGTGATCTAGCTACTAGCTGATCCATTGACTATGGCTGGGTGTTCTTATGGCTGGGTGTCAACTGAATCCTTCTCCAAGCTGTAATACTGAACTTGTATTCATGGAGTTATGTACGTAAGTCATTGCAATTTTGCTTTTAGGCCATTGTGGTAGACTGTGTAAGTCCTGCAGTTGACTGGACTTAATCACCCACCTGCAGAGATCTATGATGGAAGCTCTCAAACTGTCAGTATCATTATCATCTCAGAAAGCTGCTGTTGTATGGTAGAGCCAGGTCATAATGAGCTGAGAGAGTCACCACACACAGAGGCCCAACAGAGATAAACATAAATAAAGCTTACACTGTACGAGGTCTGGCCCTGGACAACCTCCATTCTGAAGGTTTAGTTTGTAGAAGCTGTAGAATGTGGGTCAGTTTCTGAAGTAGAACATCTCACTCTTGTCATGTGAAAACCCTGTAACTCCAATTTTGGTGATTTTTACATTTAAACTTCAATTGAATGGGTGGAGAAAAATTCTCCAACCTCTTGGGCTTATGAATCCCTTTTAAAACCCTTTAGATAAAAATACACTGTCATTTTCTCGACAATATCAGATTATCCATCCCTACACAACAAGCCTCCGGTGTGTTTTGTCCACACAGAATGTGAATAATGGGATGTTCAAATAACCATCTAGATAGAGTGTGGACTATCGGTTTCAAACATTGCTTTACGGTGTATTCCATTTCATGGGTGCTGTTATCCAAAGTGCCATAATGTGCCTTAAGTACACACATTGTTTGAATGTGTGGCCACAGTGGGAATTCAATTTCTAATCCTGGCAGTATTAGTGCTATACTCTACCCATTGAGTTACACAACACCGCCCTGTTTCTGTATAAATCACGCAGGAAGTGGTTGCCACCCTCTATCAGCTGGCAGATTCAACCCTTTGAGTTGTGTGTTTGAGCCAGCAATCACAGTGAGTCAAGCCTCCTAATGACTCTCCAGGCCGGCCACTGGTCCCCACGGCAGCCTCTGGAGCAGGCAGTAGCGCAGGAGGAAAGATGATTGGAAAGGAACAGCAATGTAGGTCAGCACAAACGAGGCATCTTTTTAAAAAACCTGTCAGATCTCTGTCTGGAGCTCATTCACCATTTCCCTTGCCGAGGCTTATGACTAAGAACAGAGAGCTGATTTAGGAGAGCCAGTTAAAGAAAAGTGAGGGGAAAGTGAGAGTAAAGGTGTCTAGTGTGTAGTGGGAAAATCAATGTTCTCAAACCCTTTTCACCAACTTTTATGTTTATAAATTTTTTATTGATTCCTGAAAAAGGATATGACATCACTATGGATTCTTTCCTATCCCTCTTTATGCATTGAGAGCCATTTCAAAACTCATTTGTCATGTGCAACTCCCAGGGGAATCTAGAGAACAAGGCTGGAGAAGTGTATCCAAAGAGCATCAAGCGGGACGAGTATTGTAGATGGCTCCATTAGTTGTATTAAGCTTGCGTGTTGAGGGGGCGGTGGCCGAGTGATTTGTCCCTGTTGGTGGGGAGAGCTGAGTGGGCTGACACTGGAGTCCACACCTCATCCATCATAGTCTATGTTGTGTTGCATGGTCTCTTGGGGCAGTGTATGATCAGCACGACCCATATATGTTCATGGATACACACCTCCAAGCCAGGCCCTGCTCTTAGCCCTCATCTCTCATGTTCTCACCCGTACATCCCTGCTGTTTCCTCCACTGCTCCCTCTGCTCCCCAATCCTTCCTCTCACCATCCCCTCATCAACTTCCTCTTTCATACCTACCATCTTTATCCCTCATTTTGTTTCCCAATAACATTTTGTCTCTTTAGCTCTCCTTCATTCCTTCTCTACCTCTGCCTTCTCCCTCAGTCTTTCTTCCACGTTTTATCTATCTATTAAACCCTTTTTTCTTACTTTCCCTGTCCTTGTGACAGTTCTCTCTCTCTCTCCCCTCCTCCATTCCTCTATCCCTTTATTCATCTAATCCTCCCTCCCTTGGGGGTGTTGACTGGCGTTGTGATGGGATGATGTCAGAGCACCGCTCCTCTGTCAGTGTAGATGACTGTCAGGCTGGCCAGACTGGGATACATCTGCATCATTGCTGAATATCAAGACAAGGGAATCAGATTCCCTCTGGACAGTGTACACACATGCATATATGTGCACGTACAAACACACACAAACACTCACATGAACACCCCCCATACATACACAATAGTATTCAAAGACAAACACGTGCTTGTGAGTATCATGTGAGGAAACAGCATGATCTTGAAAGAATATTTGAAAGAATTTGTATATTTGTGTGTGCACACAAATATACAAATTCTCTCTCTCTCTCTCTCTCTCTCTCTCTCACACACACACTCACTCACTCTATCACACACACTCTGTCTTATCACAAATAATGTGGACTTTCAAAAAGCATTCAAAAAGATTTGAATAGAATCAAAACACTACTTCAGGTGGCTATTGTATTTATTGAATACACAATATGATTTTATGCTTTACAAAACTCAGCTCCATCTTTTTCTTGGCTCATTCAAATGATAATGAAGACAAATATTCTTTCCAGATCATGCTGTTTCCTCACATGAAGCGTATGTCTTTGCCAACTAGAAATGTAAATGTAATAAATGTCACCCATATCCTAAGCCAGGTTAATTCAATTATGTTAGCTTGGGGGCTAGATTATGAAAATTGAAATTGATGGAGGGTCCATGCAGCTCTACTTCCAATTGTGCATCTGTGCACTTATATACCATTTTTCATATAAGCTCTGATCAACTTAATACAGGAGGCAGTTTCACCTCTGTGTGTTCGGTATTTGGTGTGCTACTTTTGAAATTACTTAAATCTAGCTCATAGCAGCAATAAGTATACACACTATGCAAAAGCATTTTTCCATTAGAGGTGAAATATATCAAAGGTTTGCTGACATGTGGTCCATAAAAGTTGCCACCCATCACATATATTACGGAATCGTTCCTTAATGAAGAGAAAGATGTTGCATTCCTTAATGAGTCAATATGGAACTTGATTTGTTCAATATTTTCCTTCTTGAGTGATGAAAGTGAGAATACCACAATTATGAAACCAGTTTCATTCTAAAATGTGACTATAGAGCAAATTTGATAGGAAAAATTTGAGCAGCCGGCAGGTCTCCCTCCTCCTCAGGGTCCTCACTCACTCTGTGTGTGATGCTGTGTGTGTCCTCATTGGCTGTTGCCAGGTGACAGAGTCGCAAGCAGAAGGGGAGACGGGAGTCGGACTGAGATTTAAAAATGGCCTCTTCCTCCTCTTTAAGCCCTCCTGTCAAACGCAAGAGTTTGTAAAAATATCGTTGTGAATCTGTGGCTTGACAGTGTGGGAGAGGCGCAGGGTGGCTCAGGGTATTTTCTGTCGCCCATGGAGGAACATGTACTTCAGGAAACAGCCAAACTCAAAACAGTCCAGAGTCCAGTCCAGACTCAAACAGAAGTTTCATAATTTCTTCCACCACAGGCATCACCTGTAATAGATCTGGTAATGACATTTGTCTGTTTTTGTATGTTTGGAATATGATCTTCAAGAAATGTCATTATAATGTCATTGTTGTAGTACTACACTGAAATGATTATTCTACTTTTTCTATTCTATTTAGCTTTATTTGTATAGCACTTTTCACAAGTACTTAATGGGTTTTGGAGCTTAATTTTAAAACATACAGTACTTAAAAAAGAGATGGGGAAATAAGAGGATACTTTTAAAGGGGTAAATGTTAACGTATTGTTGTTGTCATTATTAATTGAAATTGAATATACTAGAACGTTGGGTATGTTTTATTTGCAATCAATATTCTACTTTGACAAGCTTACAGTATCCTTATACATGCTCACATGATGTGCATTGGAAACAAGACCAGAGGGAGGGACATGCCACATGTCATCCATGAAGAGGAATGTTAAATACCATTTCACGCCATAGTATGTTCAGCAGCAGAACATGAAGGCCCCAAATACTGTACAGGAGACTGTACTGGGGATAAACGTAAGATTTGGCTAAATCCTTCACTCAAATGTCAAGAGCTGTTTTTCAAATATCTCCTCCTGGGGCAGCATGCTCCCAGACCCCCTTAGTAGGTTATGTGTTCCTTTTTTTTTTTTTTTTTGATAAAGGTTGCAACCCCAGCCCATTAGATGACAATTAGATGACAAAATTAGATGACAAACTACTTGTTGGTGTACTAGTTACTCCAATTTACCTAATTCTTATGTTTTTAAACAACTGCAATCCAAGCATTTCTATGTTCCACTTGGCAGAGATTGTGACGCTGCAAACTTGAAAACACCACGAAATTGAGTATAAAAAATGACAAAAGCGACAAAAAATGTCAGGTTTGGGTCTGCAAACAAAAACTTTTGGTTTCTCTCTTCATCTATAGTGTCAGGGAAACAAAGACCTAGCCACAATGTGTTCATTGTTACAGTTGCTGTAATGTGGAATTGATGCTCTACTTTTGATTGTCCTTTAGAGAAGGATATGTTGCATGTTGATTCATTCAGCAAGCTAGCCAACAATGACAGCAGGGGAAGATGGGAACTGCTTGTCTGTGTTGCACAATTAGACGGTTGCTAGTATTTACTCCCATTTGATGATTGTACTCAAAGGCACAAATAGGAAGGTAGCACTTTAGGTATTATTAGTATTAGGTATTAGGGAGCTATTATTAAAAAGGAATACTTTTATTCAGTTTATTTTTCATTTTTACCTTTTAAACATAATTTGCACAAATTATAGACTCCTGTGTAGATTCTTCTTTCTAGAAAGAAGATTATTGGTGCTATTGGTGTCAAATTACACAAGACTCATTCTGGGTATCTATATGTCATGTACATTTTAGAACTGCTCAGATCAACTAAAGGGATAATTTAAACGTGACTCAAGAGCTGAATTCTGCCTGCAGGACACCAATTAAATATCCCAGTCCTTACTATTTGATCTAGTTTTTGCTCCTCTCAGCACTCACCCATCAGACTGGCTAGGTTAAGAAAATAGAAACTCTTCGTCTGCTCCATAAAGTGCACATTTGGATGCTTAAGTGCCATTTCTAAGCAAACAGTCTGAAATAGACCCTTTCTTACAGATGGCAGCTAGATGCTCCAGCAAAACAGACATCCGAGTAGTTTCCTGTTACCCAGCTAGGAGGAAGCATGGAAGAGGACAATATTGTCACAATGAGCCAAGACTGGGATATATGACACATGCATGTGAATACAGGGATACACTTGCACAGTGTCTCACAGTTGAGAAGTTGTAAACTTGGACATCTTTCTGTGAAGATGTTGTCCTCTCTTGCTCTTCCTCTTTTCTACCAGATCTGTGCATTCATTTAAATGTTCTTAATCCATTCTTCTGTCCAGTAATCACTCACACGATCCCTATGACATGATTGTCATTTAATCAATGTTTTTTAATCAAGGCTAAAACCCATGGACGCCCCCAATGCATGCACACACACACACACACACACACATATCTGTTACATAGGAGGAGAGAACATTACTCTATGTTGTCCCCAGGGACGTACCACCTGCTTTGTTCAATTTCTCAGAAGATTTTGTTCTAGATAGAGGTCATGAGATCAGAAGTCAGGCTTTGGCTTTCAACACTTCAGATCAAAGGGTCTGCTCTCTGGGGATGTTGTCGTGGACGTCCAGTAAGTGTGTGTGTGTGTGTGTGGGTGTGTGTGTGTGCGGGTAATTTGGCATTCAGCCCTTAACTGTGCACTTGCTGATATCAGGTAATGGCATCACTGAACTATGATCCCTCTTGTCACTTCTTATCAACACAACTAGCTTGCACTTGCACTTTGATGGAGCAGTTGTGTGCATCTGTACCAAACTGGCCTCTGCATTGTTGCATCATTACATCATGCGGTGCTGAGGCTTGCTCATCCTCTGTTTGCAGGCAGGTACTGGCGCTAAAGCGAGGAACCTGTTTGAGCTCAAGAGGGAGTATAAGGGCGTCTCGTGGAGGTACAGTAAGCCTGCAGGGGCCAATGGGTACTCATAATGAACCAACGGTATTTCACAAACTGATATTTGTTGGCTTTTTTTTTTTTTCCTGCAGCATCGGAGGGGATGAGACTCTCGAGACCGTCACAACGCTGCCGAGTGAGTTTATGCCACATATTGTACAAAAAAAAATGACTTCTCTGAGTCTTCATACCTGACAGAAGTGACTTTCTCTTCCACAGGAGAGAGGAACGTTATAGTCATTATTATTACTCATCGGATTTCAGCATAAGAAGTCAGATTTAGGAAAAATGAATACAACAAAATGTCATCTTTTATAACTTGACATTAAGATACACTTGCTCCTAATATACTCTAACTTTTTTAACCTTCATTTATACAGGGGTTGTTTTCAAAGCATGCTTTAGGGACTAAAATCACTTAGTGCTAGTGCTGATTCCCCCCCCATATCTTCCCAGACATCCTGCGGAAGTTCAACCCCTCTCTCCAAGGCTTCTCCAAAGGTCAGGGCTCAAGACAGAAGGGCTTCAACATGGCCGTACCTGGAGCTAAGACCTCGTATGTGCACGTTTTTTTTTTTTTGTTGTTTTTTTTTTATGTTAGTTGTCCACGTCCTATAACTCCTGCTCCGTTCCTCCCGTCTAACACCTACTGTCTTGTCTTTGTTCAGCGAGATCCCGGCACAAGTCCAAGCTCTCATCACGGCCCTGAGAGAAAATAAGGTGAGACTCTCCCAGTACTGAGTGAGCGATGTGAATGTCTGCTCACCTGAATATAATCGTCTCTCTATCTTTCATGCTCCCTTTGTCACACAGAAGGTGGATTTTGAAAAGGACTGGAAGCTTGTGACAGTATTTGTTGGGGTGAATGACCTTTGCAGTTATTGCATAGACCAAGTACGTGTTCTTTAAAATCCACATAGATGAGATATATGGCATTTAGATATATTGCAACTATTCCCAAATGACATGGAACAGAAATACAACTATCAATCCCTTCTGCAGGATAACCTGTCACCCAAGAATTATAGCCACAATCTGATGCTCAGCTTGGACTTGCTTTACAAAGAGGTGAGTTGTGTTCAAATGGGAAGATGTGGGCCGTATGTTTCTACCTTGCTCACTGGTCCCCCTCCCTCTCTTTCTGTGCGTGTGTAGGTGCCGAGGCTGTTAGTCAACGTCGTGGAGATTTTGCAGATGGAACCATTAAAAAGAGTTAAGAAGAATGATCTGGGTTGTACCCTCGTGAGGAGGTTTGTTTTTGTATCCTTCCATCTTGATGATCTGCCCATATATGACAGCTAGATTGTGTGGATTTACATCGTAATTCAAGGATTACTCTGCTGCATATGAAGGTTGAGACGTTGACCTTTTCGGAATCAGCTGTCCATCACCAATCGCAGCAAGGGGATGATTTAATGGGAATCTGTGTTTCACAGGGCCAAATGTGGCTGCCTTATAACTGCAGAGGATAACTCTCCAGAGCTTGAAGAGATGAAAAGAATCAATCAGGAGTACCAGGTAAAAAAAAAAAAAAGAGCTGTACTAAGTAACGATTTATATACACAAAGGGATCCCTCTAACCTTCTTCTTCTGTTTTTTTTTTTTCTAGACTGAGACTCAGTATCTTCTCTCCGGGGATCGCTACGATGGAAGAGAAGACTTCACTGTTGTCCTTCAACCTTATTTTCACAATTCTTTCATCCCTTACGTTGGAGTAAGTTACAGACACACAAAACCAAATCACACAAATGAATCACATGCATGCTGAGGTGATCTCGTCTTACCAGGACGGCCAGGCGGACCTGAGTTTGTTCTCCGTGGACTGCTTCCACATCAGTGAGCGAGCCCACGCCGAGATGGCCATCGCCCTCTGGAATAACATGGTGAGGGGGGGACGGTGATATTGAAACACACCGAGGCAGCGCGTTGATCGGTGCTTCTTCCCAAAAGGCTTTTTTTGTGTTTTTTTTACCCACTGTCTCTGTTGTAACAGTTGGAGCCAGTGGGCAGGAAGCAGGCCTACAACAACTTCACGTATGACCGCTCCAAGATTCACTGTCCCTCTGAGGTATGCATTACGGTCAAGACACACACACCATGTACTTGCAAAAAGTCCATGAGGTGCCTCTTCATCTTTCATGTTTACTAGTGTGCAAGGATGCTGCTTAGTGACTGGCAAAACATGCTTTAAAACATCTTCACAGTTTCACTATAGAACTGCTTTCTCTCTCTTATAGGACCGTCCCTTCATCTTCACTAAGATCAACAGCCTCCCAAGTCAACCTGTGGTCACCACCACTGCTGCTCCCGTCTCAGACAGCTCCACCAGTCCTGTACCAACAGCCCTACCAACTACCAAGTGTCCCTCCCACATACCGGTGTGGGTGCCAGTGGTCGCGGCCGTCATCGGCTTACTGGTTGGCATTACTGCCGCCTGGCTAATTCTCTCCTGCTGTCACAAGAAAAATGAGGAGAAAGCAGTGGAAATGAAAGGAACTGGGTTTTAATGGAGTTGTGCTTGCAAACACACACACACACACACACATGCGAGTATTGCATCACTTATAGTAGGCAATTTAAATACTTGATATGTTTTAGCCTTAAGTTTGTAAATTTTTTGTACTGCACAGAGAAATTGTTCAATATCTCCTTACTCATTCTTATTTATTGAAACAATAAAATGTCTGCTATACTTGAGTTATGTTAGATGTATTTTGAGAGGCCTACCTAACAGATGTTTTAAATCACACTTATCAGAAACCTAAATACATATCATTTTAATAGCTTTCATGCTGTTTTCAGATTGCAAGACAGACAAGGGAAGAGCTAGTTAAGGACATTATTTTTATTGAAAATGTTAGCGCACATTGGAAATGGTACATACAGAAATTGAAAAATGCTATTGTTTTTTTTGTATTTCAGTTTTGAAATTTGAATTAATATTTGAACACTGTTCTCCAGAAAGCAGGGCAATCCATTTAAAATTAAACGTGAAAAGGCCTTTGTATTACCATTTTCACTTTTTCAAAGAAACATGCTACTGCAATGAAAAAACACGTATTATGCCTAATATTACACATATATTAGTGGAAAAACAAAATGATATCGAGGGACTGCATTTCTCTTTTGAATTAATTCCACGCTTCCATAACCTTGTGAGAAAAATAGTATTTTCCTCCCCTTGCCTTGGCAGATGGGTGAACTTTCCCTGAAATCCGACTTGTAGGCAGATCAATTAAAACAGCCTTCAAGGCAACATACCGCTCAAACTGTTTGGTGTATTTCAGATTCAAGTGATGATGAACGACTAAGGTATATAGAAAATTTGCAGATGTTACAGTTTGCCTTACTCACACATAAACAACCTGTATCCCATTACATTTGCCTATTTGCAAAGTTGCCATGCAATGTTGAACTATTTCAGATGGAAATGAGAGAAATATACGTAATATTTTAAGATTGTTATAAACATTTTCAAAGTAACGTTTGTGTTCCTTGTTTTGCTCTCATTTTTGTTCTCATAAAATGTTTTGTTCCTTGAACCAGTTACAAGCCTTGAATGCAATGATCTCGATCAATCAAATTGAATGCTCATACCTCAACTGTAGCATGCACAGATGTAGAATAGATTCAAAATCAGAAGGCTCATCAAAGCAAATAACTTAATTGCCTTACTGACAATGACATACCTTACAGATAGTGCTGGGTATCACTGACCGAATCTCATCATTACTGTCAGGTACTGAAAAATGTTGGTACTTAGTTGTTGATACTTCAGAATCAGAATCAGCTTTATTCGCCAAGTATGTGTACACATACAAGGAATTTGACTCCGGTTTTTCCATTGCTCTCATGTACTTACATAGAAATAGACATACAGCAAAAACAAGGACAACAAAGCTGAACAAGCTAGACATAAGCATAAACATTTAACTGCTATTGACAGATGTAAAATATATATAAAAAAACTATGAAAATTGTGAACAAGACAATAGTGCAATAATGCAGAGTGCAAAGATGCTGTAATAAATATGGGATGATTATGTACAGGTTACTTTCTATACATGAGGTAGATGGATATGACCGGATATGAATGTATACAGTATACAGATACTTGCTACTTATTCAATGATTGAAGATAGAATTACGAAATGAAATTATTAATTGACTTATTTTAAAGCGGAAGTTGACCAACACTGCCCACTGGTTTACTAGCGGCTAGGTGGCTAGCACGATTTTCACAAGACGAGGACACATCTTACAACAACAATGGATTTGATTGAAAATCACCTGGCAGCACGTTATATATAAGCAATCATAAGATATACACATTTCTATCAATTTTATTATCATATTAAGTGTGGATTAATACGGAAGTCAATGAATAGATATCACCTCACGACAGCGGAACCGTATTATTAGTGGTTCCTTATATCAAGTAAGTATTAGAATAGGCAGAGCAAAACTAGAGGCGGCAGAAGTGACGTCATTTTGTGGACGCCTAATAAGTCAAATTTCAGGGCGACTCTAACCCGCCTGCCCAGCTTGTAGGTGTCAGAAACATGGCGGAAAGCGAATTGAACGTTGACAGCATCATTTCTCGTTTGCTGGAAGGTAGCGTGGCGTTATGAGATTCTGTATTACTTTATCGTTTGTCAAGAAAATAAACGAATTGCACATCTTTATGTTTTTAGTTAGCAACTAAAAATAAATTCATTTTCACATTTCGTAACCTTATCTGTGTTGTTCAGCAAACGGTAAGCTAACCGAGGTAACGTCAAATGCTTCGTGCTCCCAGAGTAACGTTATCATGTCGGTCAGAACCACTGCTAGCTAATGCTGGTTTGCTGTCTAGTTTTACGCCGCTGTCGTCAAACTCATTTCCTGGCGGCACTGTGAGGGAATTGGGAGAGAGTGGTGAAATGAACACCCTAGCTTGCTAACGTGATGTCAGATAGCTGTGCTAACTAGTGGTATTACTACTGTTTGTATTTTACTTATGAGTTGATAGAGTAGAGCAGGTTAGGATTTTGTAACGTTACGTGTGGTTGCTAAGTAACGTTACCTGGCCTTGTTGTTAGCAAAGGCAGCTAGCTAGCCACCCGGAACACACCCCCTTTCGGCAAGAAATCTCTGACAACCGCTTTGTAGTTATCTAGTCAAGAGTCAGAGCGGCCTAACGTTAACTAGCTGGTTAATGTTGTATTGTTGATAGTTGTGGTTGATCCATAGTGCAGCCCTTTAGACTTTTGTCCTACTTGGAACACACCGCCCGCACTCGCCCATTTCCAGCCGGGTCAACAAGCTGTCCATTCCTCTACTTGCCAGTTCATATGTGAAGTGAACTAACAACCCCTTTTGATTGGCGCGAATCCGTTATGGCATCTCAGGCCAGTAGCAAAGAAAGTGCAAAACAATGTTTAGCGCTCTTTTAATGTATGTCAAGTTTATTTATGTTTTCAAAAATGAAAACAAAAGCAGTAACCTACCCCCAGCCTTTGACCCTTAGTGAGAAGAAGGAAAAACGAAAATCTCATCATGAAATATATAGATGGACCATGTAAAGAGGGATCCCCTTCTAGGACAGTAAAGATAACTAATTGGCCAACTCTAACTGTTCAACTTGATGTAAGTTAGTTATGATCCCATGAGAATGGTGGCAGGTAACAAGGTGGAGGAGGCATTTGATAATCTTTCCTACCAAAGGTGATTCAATTTGCCTTCATCCATACACAGATCACAACCTGTAAAGAGTAAATGCACCCATTGCACTTTTGTCTTACAGTGCGAGGATGTCGTCCAGGAAAGATAGTACAGATGACAGAGGCGGAGGTGCGGGGGCTCTGCATCAAGTCCCGAGAGATTTTCCTCAGCCAGCCTATCCTCCTAGAACTGGAAGCGCCGCTCAAAATCTGTGGTGAGTACAGTATCTGTCACCTGCAACTTTCTTCTTGATGTTTTTTGTCCTGTGGGACTTCATTATTATCATACCCAGTGGGTAGCGATGGGATAACATGTAAAAGAGGTTGTGAACCAGATTCAAACATATGGTGCCAGGAGCCCCGCTGAGCCACCCTTTTATCTCCATCATAGAACATGTTAAAGATAATCTAAACCAAGATGGCCCAAATAATATAATAATAATGATGATATAATAATGCAATAATATTATGGTGAGCAACCAGAATGTCTTAGTTGTCTCTAAAAATAAGTAGAAAATGTTTAGAATCAAAACAAGTTTGAGATCCATGCAGCTGAGCACTGTAACTAGAGCCGGAGGATTTTAATGGTGACTCCCCAGGGTGTTGGCCTGTGTGGGTGTGTGCGAGTTTATTAGGCTTTAGTCATACCACACTATATACTAGGATACAAAACGGTCACAGTTTACATAGTGGAGCTGAAAAAATGATTTCAGTTCAACCATCGACTAAGACCGTGAATTCTTTTGAATTTATATCACAACCCTAATGACAAATCAACAGTAAAGACATTTAATCCAGCTCCCTTCAATCCCATCTATTTGCTTTAATGTCAAGTTCACGTCTGATATTGTGATGATACTGAAACATGAGGACATTGTCCTGTGCCAAATTTGAATTGTGAGCTGAGTGTATCGTTGCCCCTCTAGGTGATATCCATGGACAGTACACAGACTTGCTGAGGTTATTTGAGTATGGTGGCTTCCCTCCAGAAGCCAATTACTTGTTCCTGGGCGATTACGTGGACAGAGGGAAGCAGTCCCTGGAGACCATCTGCCTGCTGCTGGCCTACAAGATCAAATACCCGGAAAACTTCTTCTTGCTCAGGGGGAACCACGAGTGTGCCTCCATTAACCGCATCTACGGCTTCTACGATGAGTGTAAGCTGAAACCTGTTTATCCAGAATGCTTATGACGGCCACTCAATTTAAGAGTTGACGCATGTTGTGCATTTGGCCAAGCAGAGTGCAATTAGGATTTGCAGAAATGATTCATCCAAAGCTAGAAACCAAAGAACCAAGACCCAAATATTTGACATTTACAAGAGATGCACAGCCTTGAGTTGTTCATTTACAGTGATTGGGAGACTACCTTTAGTAATGTTTTTTAAAACCAGTAAAAGTAACCCCTAAAACCCTCCTCTTGGATTGTCACAGATTCATTCTCTTCAGATTCATTCTCTGGAGCTGTACATCACTGTGGCTTCACAGAGTAGGGAACAGGACTTTTTCTCCTCTCTTCTGATCAAGTGAGACAGTATTGGAGTTCGCTAAGAGGGACTGAACAGCTTTAAGGCAAAGAAATGTATTTGAATGTGAAAATTCACCAGTATTCTCTGTTAAAAGTCTCATCTTGTCTCTTACAAGCAAGATTTCTACGTTTCTATCATTCTCATGCCATTGTTTTCTTCCCCCCTCAGGCAAGCGCAGATTCAACATAAAGCTCTGGAAGACATTCACAGACTGTTTTAACTGTCTACCCATTGCTGCTATTATCGATGAGAAGATCTTCTGTTGCCATGGAGGTTTGTGAAGTGTCTGCGGCATGTAGCAACTGAATGTGTATTGTAAAAGGCCTAAAATCCCAGTCCTCTGCCTCTGCTGTTGAAAGGCGGTTGTTCGTTAGAAGGGCTGACTCGGGGCTATGTCGCAGTCTGAAACCTGATTTGGAATTTCTTAAAACTGTTCAAAAAACACAACTGAGTAAAAACTACTTTTTCTAAAACTAGATAGAAGCGTGAGTTTAGAGATATGAAGTATTGTTGGTTAATGCAATAATGTGATGTCATTTATTTAATTTCTGACCCATTTAAAGGGACATTTTTACTATATTTATATTAAGTTATTACATTATCTTGCAGTTATTACATTATCAGTTGCTACAGTTTTTTTTTTTTTTTTTTTTTTTTTTTTTTTTTTTTAATCTGAA
>OOFE01019222.1:3966-25616 GCA_900323365.1 Monocentris japonica | reverse complement strand
TATTTTTTTTTTTTTTATTTTTTTTTTTTTTTTTTTTTTTTTTTTTTTTTTTTTTTTTTTTTTTTTTAAACTGAGAAGCAGCTTGTTTTCTCCTGTATAACATTGTTATGCACCAGGGATTTGATGTGTTGCGGCAGCTTTAATATCATCATCCGTTCCCCTTAGGGCTCTCACCTGATCTGCAGTCCATGGAGCAAATTCGACGCATTATGAGACCCACTGATGTCCCTGATACAGGTCTGTTATCCTATGTGTTTGTTTTAAGGAACAAGGTTCAGTATCCCAAAAGATCGTCTAACTGCGAAAATCCCAGATCCGGATCATAATCAATTGTTCCTTGGCCCCAGGCCGAGCTCTCCACCAAATTTCATGGAGTGCTGTTAATACGTTTTTGAAACATCCTGCTGACTGACTAACTACAGGGCGAAAACATAACTTACATTATCTCCTTGGCAGAGATAATAACTGAGGTGCCACATTGGTTAACTTATAATCAGAGAGGACCATTATTTAACAAAAGAAAAAAGGAGGGGGTGGGGGCACAGGCAATTTCATTTAGATTTTTTTTGCCGGAGTATTATAGAAATTGTGTGCTCATTTATGCATTTGTGTTGCTGACCGATTACTCCTCCGATTCTGCCAGGCTTGCTGTGTGACCTGCTGTGGTCTGACCCAGACAAAGATGTCCAGGGCTGGGGGGAGAACGACCGGGGAGTCTCCTTCACCTTCGGGGCTGACGTGGTCAGCAAGTTCCTCAACCGCCATGACCTGGACCTTATCTGCCGAGCCCATCAGGTTAGCGGGGGCAACACGCGAAATGACATGGCAGACAATTACATGTGCCAATTTTATTTAGACTGAGAAATAAAATTGATTGAGCCTTGTGCAATAATGTAGTTTCTCTTTCACAGGAACATTGACTATATGCTTTTGCTTGCATGCTTATTAGGACTTTGAGGTTTTCAATTCATGAGAAGCACTTCATAAATAGAAAAATAATGAATTATCCTGTATAAGTAGGATAATACAATGTATTCGGGTTGTTTGGTTATCGACTGATCATGCATTGTTGCCCTTTAGGTCGTTGAAGATGGGTACGAGTTCTTTGCCAAACGACAGCTAGTGACGCTGTTCTCTGCCCCCAACTATTGCGGGGAGTTTGACAACGCAGGGGGCATGATGAGCGTGGACGAGTCCCTCATGTGTTCCTTCCAGGTAAAAAGTCTTTCTCGACCGGGGAGGGTGAAGGTGTGTTTGGAGCGCTGCCAGTTTTCACTCTCGTCGTCCTCCCTTTCAGATCCTGAAGCCGTCAGAGAAAAAAGCAAAGTACCAGTATGGGGGAGTGAATTCGGGACGTCCTGTCACCCCGCCTCGTACCGCTCAAGCCCCCAAGAAGAGGTGAGCGGCTGGCCCCCCGACTCTCTGCCCCACGTCCCTTCAGCCTCCGTCAGCTTGTTCATGTGTAAACAGAAATTTAAGGAGTGTTTTTCTTTTCTGCTTGTTTGTGGGTATTTTTTTATTAATATGTGACAGTGATTTTGATTTATTTCATTTTCAATGCCATGATGTTGCTCAGCCCTGACTATTTGTCTGTTCAGCAATATGAAACAAACCTCTTGTGGAGTGGGCGACATGTTTGGAAAGGATTCTTCTCTGCCTTCACATAATTTCCATAGTGATTTTGTGACTGCGTGCATGCGTGTGTGTGCTTGAGATGGGTTCTTTGCCCGTGCCAATGTAAAAACCATATATTCTTCCAGACCATAGGGTCACATATTCCCCGTCTTACCTTTTATTCTGCCAATGTAATTGAACAGTTACTGTCATTGCCCTTCCACGTATTGGCTCCAGTAGTGCACTGGTTCAGTATTGCTAGTTTGATAAGGTCATTACATTCCCTTGGACTCAAGAATGTTGTTTTTCTTCTACCCATGGAGATATTAATCTATTAATGAAATACTGAGATTTAGAAAAGACAAGTGCAATAAATAGTTACAAAGCTTGCTGTATGCAAGTATACACATTTGTATAGGCCACTCATTCATTGTAGCCTATGTGAAGTTTTGAAAAATAGGAAATAACCACCATCCGCTGTATCTCAAAAGGGCCTTCATATAGGTGCGCCACATTAGAGCAGTGCTGCTTTCATAGCCTTGTTTCATAGCCAATTGATTCTGTGAGAATGGCTTTTCCTTTGTGCCTGTGAGAGAATATCTGGTTTGATTTATAAAGCAGAAAAACAGATTTTCAATCCTGTATGCCCTGGGTTCGATCATTTCATTATTGATTTTAAAATGGAAATCTATCTAGGAAACCATAAAGGGCAAAAATCTGATTTTCCGCCCCCATGTAAATCCTATGAGTGCGTGGAAACATCAGTGGGGGAGAAAAAGAAATGTCTTCACATGGCAGGTAGTTTTAGAAAGTGGAGACAAAGCTGCCAGTGCAACACAAGTGACTATATAAAACCAATGTGTACAACATGATACTCGTCTGCTGCATACAGAGCCTTGTAGTACTCTTGCATTAGCCCACAGTTTCTATTGTACACGTTATGTAGGAAATGGACATTAAGGCACAAGGTAGTTAAAAGCATTTTAATGTTGACAGGTGGTCACAGATCACAACACATTTGGAGAGCTGTTTGTTTGTCACAGTATTAGATCTTGTACGTCCAGTCATTGGACCTCACATGACCTGGTAAAGGAAATGAAGCTCATTCCCATCAAGATGAGACAGATGGCATTTTGTTGTTTGCATTATGCTAGCACATTACATTACTCCCACCTCGTGGTAACTGAGTAAAGTGAATACTTTTCATCTCACTAAACATTTATTAACCGATGTATTTTTATTTATTTAAATCTCGCCTTTTGCCTTGTAAATCTATTTGTCTTCAAGTTGGAAACAGTATGTTTACAAAAAAAAAGGTGAGATTTGTACAAGTTTGTTTCAAACTGAGTGAAATAAATGGAAGTGCTGTTGAGCCTGCTTTCTGCTGCTGTTATTTCAGATTAAATGTTGAGTCATGTTAGTTGGGGTAATTCAGTCTGCTAAGTGTGACCTTGAAATCATATTCGATCTTACATTCTGGTTAGAAACTGAAGTCAGATTATTGAAAATGTTTCTTTAAAAAAAAAGGAAAAACAAAGGGGTGAAAAGTGGGATGTGAAAACTCAAAACAGTGCTAATCTGAAAACTAAGATGCAAAACTACTATCTTAGTTTTCAAAAAGCCCATCAGTCTAATGCTGATCCTACTGTACAACAATAATGTTCCAAAACGCAGGATCAAAAGTTTACCAGGAATTACACACTACTTAGTTGTGCTGAAATGCCTCTTGAAATGTCGCACGCCAACTTTTTCTTCATGACAACACAAAGAATGTTCCTATACATATGTCACCTTTGCATGTGTGAAGTGTGGGGTTTGTCTGTCTCCTATTTCTGACTGAGATCGACTTCAGTCTGACTTCAGGGCTTGTAGCACTGACTGTGGTACTCTGCTGGCATAGTACTGGTGGTTGCGTAGCGTAGCCAGCACCCCAGCAGAGTTCATGTGCTTCACATTAGCATCATAGCAGTATGCATTGCCATGCATATCGGTCAGTTTACCTGCAGAAAAAAAAAAATAGAGGAAGCAGATGAATGATTACTACCCCAAACATTTCACACAGCTAAACGGGATCAATTATCACAGCACCAAATGCAAAGAACAGGAAACTGGGACACATTCGTTGCATATTACTACCACCAACCACATTCTGCTGCGGCACAACAGGAGCAACAGTACAAACAGGAAGGGTGGTTTTTACCTCCAACAGCATGCAGAATGGCTTCAGTAGCACAAGTGTCCCACTTTTTACATCCTGGACTGGCAAAGACATAAGCAGACGCCTTCCCCTCGATGAGCTGGACAATCTGCAGAGAGATGATTAATGTGAGCGGACAGTCTTGGGGCCACAGCAGCCCATTTCCTTGGTGTACCAGTAGTGCTGCTCATACAAGACTTTATTTGTCATACACTCCAGGTTCCCAGCCCATATTTTCACAGTATCGCACAAACTAAACTACTTTTCTTTTTTTTGGCCAGATTGTTTGCCGCATAGAATCCACCTTTTACAAAGCACATAATCTAATGAAAAGAAATTAGAGACGTTAGTATCATTAACGTAAACCACACGCTGCTTTACGGCACAAAACAGGAAGATGGCGCTGTTCTTCCAGCGCAAATAGAGCTAAAGCTTGCAGGTCTTCTATCACTTCCAACATGTTTATCCTCTTCAGTAAAGCCAAAGAGAAAAATAAACATATGTGGAGTGATACCAGGACAAGAAGCAACATCCAGGAATGGGTCTGAATTTTGAGAAACATTAACACTAACAATACCACTGGAGAGAGATAGAGGCTACCAATAGTCTCGACCATGGTCTCATTGACTTGAACCCCTTGAGGTCAGGACCAGAAATCGTGCTCCGTGTGCCACCAAACTCTAAATCCACCTCACCTTATTTCCGGCTCCACCCACTCTTATGACCTCATGGGGCTCCATGGCGTCTACGCAGTCCGTGACTACCTTGTTGTTATGGGAGCGCGTGGTGGTGACAATGCGCCTTTCACCCGGGACTTCCTGCAGCTGGAATCCAAATGCCCCTAGCCCAAGCACTCCCCACATGGTTCTTCCCAGGTCAGCCCCTGCTCCGAGCTGCGCGGGACAAAAGACCGGGTTAACCGCGGGTGTGGCAGACCTGAGCGAACGAACTTCAGGATCATTCGGGTGCGTCTGTACCTGGTAGTTGTAGAAAGGCTGGTTGATGACGCCGGCGATGGCTCTGCCTCCATGCGCAATACCAATGAGTACGGTCACGTTGTCCAGGAGCCCTGAGAGCAGAGGATACCCAGACGTTAGCCGGAGGGCACTCGGCAAAAGCAAACACTTTAATTGCACTAGGCAAACATTTAGATGTGGAACACAAAGAGAAGGGAAATTTAACAGTCAGAGTTTTGTTATTCTGCACAAGACACACTTCTCTAAAGCAGCCCTATAAGATGACAGATGCCTTCCTTCTCTGTCCAGCATGACCGTAACCTATGAGCGAACTAACACTGCCGCTAGGGGTTTTAAATAAGTGTCCCAGGTATGTGTCACCATACAGAGAGCTGTGCCGAGAGGCAGAGAGGCGCCCAACCCTGTGCGTGTGGTATCTGGGCCTCATCTGGGAGATGGAGACACCTCGACGCTAGTCAGTAGCGATAGATAGAGAGGGAAAGAAGAGAAAGGGAGAGGGAAAGTGCAGGGTCAGCCCCGATACCCAAGAGTCAGAATACAACCGCAATCATCCAAATGTCAAAAAAGGAGAATAAAGTTAAATTAAAGGGTTTCACTAAGAGACATTAAGCGGTGTAGACTTAACGTACAAGGATCAGGGTGCAATATTAGGGTACTAGCAGCTACGACAACATGCTGTAAGGCCAGAAAGTGATAGCAAATGGATGTGTTCTTGAACGCCTGTAAAAGGTCAGCCAGCGTAGTCACTTTGCCCACTGAGCTACAGGGCCAAGAACTGAATAGCCCACTATGATGCCTAAGCTGACAGGGCTACAAACAAACAGCATGGGGAGTGTTGTGTTACAGAGCACACCCATTCAAACACATGAGACAGACAAACAAATGCACATTTAAACAGCTTACCTTCAGTATATTCCTTTGTGCCATCGAGGGGATCAACCCACACAACTAGCTGAGAGTTAAGAGACAATCATTCAGAAGCAATACATGCACACAGTAACAGTGAACTTACACCCTACAGTCTTTATTCTTGATGCATTTCCTCCCAGTTGCTGACAACGTTACCCTACCTACGCTGCCTCATATGCATCGTGTTTCTAAACCTCTTGGCTGTTACCTCCTCCTCTTTCAGGCCACTATATTCTGCCGGGCAGGTCTTCTGGAGGATCTCCTCGGCCTGGCCATTCTCAATGAGGTCTTCCCTAACCTCTTCAGCGGGAAGTTCCTATATGAAAAGGGAGGCTGATCAGCTTCTAGTTTTGAGGACTTTAAAATGTCATCACATGGTATACAGCACAGTGAGATGAGAGAGAGAGAGAGACAGAGGCATGCAACACACTCCTGTGGGCCCGCTTTGAACCTCGAGAGAAAACAGAATGTTTCCCATGTACTCACCTCCTCTCCAATGACGGTAATTTTGGGGAAGCGTTTGGACAGAGAGGCACAGATGCTCTGCTGTGCTAGTCTGTCCGCCAGTGTCTGCAGATCATTAGCCCCGGTCTGTGCATGGGAAAGAGAAAGGTTGAAACCAGTCCACCTCAGTCCATTCTCTGTTAAATTACCCTCCGCCTTCGGTCCCACTTACACCCAGCAGGACAGACACAAGCTTCTGTCCTGTTTAAATAGACATGAAAATAAATTGGGATTGGATTTCCTCCAAAAAGTGATGGAGGGAAATCATTTCCCCACATTCTTCCTTTGTGTCTTCACACATTGTTTAAATGTGGCAAAGCATTTTTTTTTTTTTTTTTTTTTAAATCTACCCTGGGATTTTAATACCAAATGTAATTTACCCCTACCTTTTCCACAATGCCAAGCTCTCCACTGTGGAGGACCTTCCTCACGATGGCCCCTGCCTTTTCAGCCACAGCATGGGAAGAAGCCAGCAGGCGCATGAGCACCGCAGGATTTCCAGACATTACTGATTGTTAGAGAAGACAGCACACCTTGGACACATATTGACACTAGCTAACAGATGCTTCCACAAGCCTGGGGCAAAGGACATATTATTCCATTGGCATCTCATGTACTACTACGAGGTTCAAGCCTGAATGTCAAGAGGTATGAGCAGAAAAACTTTGGATCCTGGATATAACGTTAGCACAGTACATTCAGACTACAATGCACCCCAGTATGCAGCTGCAGCTAACAGGTTATCACTGATGAATCAGCAACAGAAATACAGGAATATCTGCAAAGTGAAAAGGTCTAGCTCTAGCAGTGATAGCTAGTACTTACTGACGCTAAAGCAGAAAGCCGAGAAGCTTCGTCTTCGCAGGTACCCGGCGTTGAGTTTGCAAAACTCAGGAAGCACAGAGAGCTTTGTGTCCAAAGATGCTACACTACCTAGATAGTTCACGTCCTAGAACTTTGTGTCCAAACATGCTACACTACCGCGATAGTTCACGTCCTAGAGCTTTGTGTCCAAAGATCCTACACTACCGAGATAGTTCACGTCGTACTACAAGACTATGGAGACCTTTGAATGGTCGGCTAGCAGGACAGGTCCGGATCACGACGGATGTCTGACGTCAAGATACTACCTAGGGGGAGGAGCACATGTTTCTACTATTTTAAAGATATGGCTAGGTGTCACAACGCTGTCGGTAGGCTACAAAGACCTTAAACATGACACTATTTGGCTAATTACGTTTAGCCTCTCGCCGCACACCCGGTACCCTCCCGGTCACATAACGGGCGGAAACCGTCCGGCTCGTGGTGGGCGCAAACTTCCGCCAATCCAGTACGTCAGCGGGCATTTAAGCGAAGGCAAAGGTACGTAGGAGTGAAACCTCGCTCTTCGACTGGATTCACGTCCTCTCATTTGCAAAAAGCGGAAGTAACTCATGGGTCCAAGTGCTCGTCCTGTTACATCACGGTTCGAGGCCTAAAACCGAGGGGGAGAACTCCTGCTACCCTGATTGAGAGACACGAGAATTTGGGTGAAAAGAAACTCACCCTTGCACACAGGCTGGCATTTTGTCTGACAAGCTTTCCTCTAAGCTCCATTCCTTTGAACAGCACAGTACTTTCTCATTTAGATGCCTCATTGTGAGTTTCCCCATTGAGAATTATTTCTCACTTGCTTACATGAAGCAAAAGTTCTTGTTTTCTTTTGTGGAGGAAGTAAATAAATGTCTCTGTGCATCAAGAGACTAACGCAGGGATGGGCAACCATGTGACCCAGAGGGCAAAGATGCTGCAGGTTTGCATTCCAACCACACACTACAGCAGGTGATTTCACTGGTCAGTGCCTTGAAGGTATGCCTATCAGTGCAGTCAGCTGATGTTGGAATGAAAACCTCCAGACTCTTGGCCCTCCATGGCACATGTTGCGTATAACTGACCTAAAGGAAGACAGCATAGTTGGACGTTGCAGAATACTTTATTAAAGTTTTCAAGCTTTTGATTTTGAGTCAGCGATATTTATTTCCTTAATTATATGTGCTAAAAGCAGCTTTCCCCTTATCTTCTCTATGGATCCTGTACCTGGACGAGACAGAATGAGCAGTGATCTCCCTGAGTTCACATCAAAAGGTGTCGTTCACACTCCTGACTGCCATTCCCATTTTGCTGTCAGTTCCACATCAGTTATAAAAGGGAAATGAAAGTGAAGTAAATATGTAGTATCTTTCACTCTATTAAATTGCTTCACAGAAGAAATAGGCTTAAACAGTTAAAAGTGTAAGTATATAAATCCTATATATGTTATACAGACATGATTATATTAAAGTTATTGTCATGTTCCTTTATAAATTTGATTTTATTGAAAGAAAATCAGGGCAAATGCTCATCTGAGCAGTATATTTATCGATCAAAATGTCTGTAGACTTGTTTTTCTGTTGTAACCGAGTGATTTTATCTGTTGGCCAGTGGTCTGTAACCCATTTCTCCTTCCAGTTGCTCTGCGGTGAGGGTACCCATGAGAGGCTGACAGTCTGGATTGAAGACAGAATAGGCGCTCAATTCCCCAGGCTCGCGGGCAGCCGGGCCGCGGAGTCCTTCGTAGAGCCAATAGAAGAGGGAGATGAGGAAAAAGGGCAAGCCAAAATCCAGTTCAGCAAACAGTCCAAGTAGAACCAGCCAAAGCAGCACTTTCAGCAAAGTCAGGTTTGAGAGGACAAGCTGTCTGGAACCCAGCCATCTCCCCAGAGCACTATCCAGCAGCCAGTCCCAACTGGCCTGAAGTGGAGACAGAACAGAAGGTCATGGACAAATCACTAAGGCTAAATATTACACTGTTAAAATATGACTTTCCAAGTAGTAAAATATTGTTTTTTCACTTTACTAAGACTAATTTCTGGTGGGTCCCCACACGACAGGAGCACCTGTCCGTTTAAATGAAAAAAGTTTCACGAGCCCGACTTAGTCGATGCTATTAGAGGACATCAGTTCACATCCTCGCCCATAATTTAAGTGATAACTTACCACGACTTCAGTGTTGCCCCCTGAAATCGGAGGCCTCGTATTTTTTGACAGTTCTTCTGACTGTGCGCTGTGAGCTGTTGTTGCTGATTCGCCTTCATCGTCTGACTGCACAGTTGCGTCTCCTTCTGTTGGCATTATGGACTGCGGAACAGTACACTCAACACTTTTGGCCGTATGTTCAGCCTTTCGTCGAGCTCTAAACTCTGCAAGCTTATGTTCCATAACAAATCTCACGTTAACCTTCACACTAGGTCTGCGTGGCAAAACACGCGGCAGCGCACTGGGAAGCTGCTAGGAATGCTACACCTCATTCAAAAGATGTCAGTGAGGTCACTTCTTTAACTGTCTAAGCGGTTTTTGTTGCATATGTGTCGAATGCAATGATGTTGACTATCATTCACTCGGAGACAATACATTAAGCAAATATCTCTTCCTGCTGCTCATCAGATGCAGTTTGTTTACCTTTCACATCAGTTTGTCTGAAAACAGGACGTTGTGTCGTAAAATATCTTCTAATGCCGTAAAAAGTGTCGTTTTTCAACTGTTTTTTTCCTACCGTCTGGCTACGTTGTTTTCATCTAAGTGGTGAGTATGTTCAACTTAACAGTATAACATAAAATTATTTCATGGGCATGTGTGCATTTAAGCTTTTTATTTGGCTGCTTGTAACCTCGCTAAGGCTAGTTAGCTTTTAAGATATAGATTAAAAAAGATACCGAGAGAGAACAGGACGTTTTGGGGATATCGACGACAGTAGCTCAGATAATTAACTAGCTAGCTCATCATCGCATAACTGTCATCACAGTTAACTTTCTTTGCATTCTAGTTTAGAATCGGCTTTCTAACTACGACCCGAGACCAACTGCGAAACGGCTCCGAAATAAACCCAGTGTGTTACATTATTATTAAGTTGTTTAACGGTTAGATCCCACATATCACATTTTGGTAATGAACATGCAATTCATGTTATGGATTTTATTTATCACCACTTTAAAGAAGCGGCTAACAGAGGATTGTGTCCGTATCACTGAAGCTGGCTTGAATTGCCATGTCCAGTTTCGGACTGTTCTTGAATGCCACACGTTGTACTAATCTTTCATTAAATCAGCTATACTTAGTACTTCCGTGGTTGAGCGTAGTATCTTTGAAAACCGGACAAGTGCACGCATAACAATGACTAGTAACAACCAAATGTCTATTTTTATTAGTTAACTCAAGGTTCAAAAGGTCTGTTTATTTTAAACTCTGGGGAATAAGTGTAATAGAGGGTTGCCATAATGTGCAAAAGTTCTACGCTGCATCAAGAGAAGATGGCTATGTGAAACACACTGATACCACGGAAAAGCAAGGTGCACAATACAGGTCCTTTTGTCCCTTTATGATTTGTTCGTTTTTAAAAGCTCATCTCAGTAAAGGTAAGTCTTCCTGCTGGTCTAACCTGGAGTTTGTGTCACTCTCCTTTCTCTTCAGAAATGGCCTCGGCTCCAGCACAACAGCCCACCCTTACTGTTGAGCAAGCCAGAGGTAAGAAGAGCTAGGGTTCATTCTTTTAAATGACAATTTTATTTTCTCTAGCAGTGGTAGTGATTTTCTCTGAGATATTGAGAGAAATTTCCATTTAGTCTGTCTAAAACGTTTTGCATTTTACATGGAGTTACATGTCCATTGTCTTGTTATAATGTAGGAGCAGAGCTATTGATGTTTGTGTGTTTTGCAGTGGTGCTTAGTGAGGTGATCCAGGCCTTCTCTGTACCAGAGAATGCAGCGCGCATGGAGGAGGCACGGGAGAGTGCCTGCAATGACATGGGGAAGATGCTGCAGCTAGTTCTCCCAGTGGCCACCCTGATTCAACAAGAGGTTATCAAAGCCTATGGCTTCAACAATGAAGGAGAGGGTGAGGAAATGCTTTGGCACTCAATATTTTACTAGCTGTTATTGCATTATGCAGGAAGGATATCAGGACTTGTGGAATCTAAATGGATAAAGAATTTCATTAACACAATGGATGCAGATGATTACAACTGGCTGAGCTTAATAGCAAGCTAGCCGACACTCAGAAAAAACCCTCTTCAGACCAGAATTTGATATAGCCTTTCAATTTACATGCCATCAAGAGGGACTGAATGTTATCCTGGGCAGACAACGCGCTTTACAAACTTGACCATGTCTTTCACTTTCAGGTGTCCTAAAATTTGCCAGATTGGTGAAGATGTATGAGACCCAAGACCCAGAAATTGCAGCGATGTCCGCTAAACTCAAGTCTCTCCTCTTGCCCCCACTCTCAACGCCACCTATAGGAGGAGCCATACCAGCATCTTAGGAAATGTTTACCTTCACTTTTTTTTTTGCTGACTGGAGATCAAATGTTTAACTGCAAATTGTCTGCAGGGTTACTTTCATTTAGTGCTTTTGACCTACACAGTATCCTGTCTCCACCTCATCTCATTTTCTCAAATCATTGTGTTGATATAAAATTGTTTCACACAACCTGCAGAAATATTATACAACCTATGTGGTCTTCAAGTACAAAGATGAAATTCACACCTCAAACACATTTCTGATTTCATTAAATGCATCATTGCAAAAGCGTTACTGTAAGTTATTGCTTTTAATGTTTCAGTATTTATTACATATTACATTATGGCCATTGTCTTATGTCATTGAACTGTATACATTTTCTTTTGATGCATTTATACCGTTTTTATATGCTGTCAGATGTTGGCAAGTGTCACTCTTAAGTTGTGTATTAAAATTCTTTGAGAAATAGTCTGAATCCTTCTTCCGCCTGGCACTGTAGCATTCATAGAGAAAAATAAACGAGCAATAACCTCCATATCTCCATATTAATAACTTTATTATTGCAGTAAGGCTTTAGCAACTATGCTTTTATGTTTAGTGTTTTTAAAAATACTTCAGCACGTCCACACTTAAATATATACATAAATACACATTTCCTCAAAGGCAGTCTTCCTTAGACCCTAAGCTGTTTATGTTTAAATCATTACTGTGCCACCATATAGAGTTTAGGCTCACGTCTGTTGTGGTCTTGAGTCTGGGTGCATACAGACATGACACTGTGGCTATAGGACTATCATGGCATGGAGGTTCATGAAATAATGGTTATTGAAGACCTAGGGTCAAGGTACATTGAACTGAATTGTCCGGGATACAGAAATCAGCCACTTAAAAATACAACAGAAGGAAGTTCACATTAATTTAGTGCTCACATTTAAAACATAAAAAAGCAAACAAGTGCAAAACAAGTGACACCAGCACCCGGTGATAGATGTGAAAGTCATCGAACTGACCAGGTGCATGTTCTCTGGACGGTAGTCCTGTACTTCTGGATTGTCAATTCGGCAATCGTCTGTCCTGTGCGTTATCACCCAATGGTTTTTCAGATCCAGTATGATTACCATGCACACAGTAAAACGAAGGTATTCCCAGAGACCAAATGCCATTTAGTCTCATCTGGGAGTCAGTTAAAAGTACATTTTTTCATATAATGCCAGAGAGTTTATCAAATGTTGCTGAGAATGGCACAGCTCAGTTTGAGTAGTGCTCCCTCTGGTGGTGAACAGTATTTGAATCCGTCAGCTGGGTGACTAAGGTCATGATGATGCAAAGCACCAGGCAGAAGAGCTGGACGAGGGAGGACCACCTCACATCTCAAAGTGGCGAAAGATACTTTCAACATAGCCCAGTACCCTCTGCCAGTCTGGCCCGCCTGCTTTCAGCATCTCCTCCACCGTCTGTCAGAGAGTTACCATTAAATAACGTTGAAGAGTTTGATCACAGAAATATCTCTCAAGTGTCATAAATGCAGAGTATAAATAGAGCTCCTCTGTGAAAAGCCTGTCAGAGGAACCTGCTTTGCCTCTACACGGTTACCTCCCAGTTGTAAATCTCTCCCCTAGAGAGACATGACTATAATCACTGTCACAATTTGTGACAGCTATATTGATAAGATGTTATGCTACAAGCCGCATTGCACTTCAGAAATGTGTGGTGCAAAATATCTCACCAATGTGGCAGTGATTCCCACACTCTGTCCCGTCTGAAAAGCGAGGCCCAGGTTTTCCTTCTGTGAAAAGAAACCCCAGCCTAGTGTCATATTAAGTCTTAATCAGCTCTTGAGTATACATTTGTACACTTTTTTTTAATTTTCATGTAATGTTTCTATTAATTGCTCATCTTATTTGAATTGCCGTTTAATCCATAAAACACTGTAAAAATGTAACACACTTTTCAGAGTTCTAGTGTAAGATGAAATTAACCAGTAATTGTGTCAATATATACCATTTTGTGTTTGTGCATTTTCAATGGAATCAATGCCTTTACTCATATCCACAACCTGCTAGCAGACATTAATGTCAGTGCATGGCTGTATTGTTTGGGCCGTACTCTGCACGTGATTCTTTTACCTTGTCTGCTGGGTTGAGACTGCTGTATGGGATGTACGATGGTAAATAGGTGTGGTATACAGCACAGAAGGCCAAGCCGTCTTCCCAGCTGCTGCTGAAGTTGGTGATCTCAACATTCTGCCACAAAACATATTTGATTCAGAGAAGATTGGTTATATCAATTTTTCTTAAATTATGAGTTAGGTTAAAAAAAAAAAAAAGTGGTCAAAGGACCTTTTCTGGTAGGTTAAATGTTTTATTGAGCCTGGACTGAATTCCTGAGGTCAAAGACTTTAGGTGAAATGCAAGTTTAGGAGGCTCGGGAAGCAGACTGTATTGCTGGAGTCGTGGGAGAGTTTGAATCAGTGGTATGTCGGTCAGAACATAAAAGGACCAAGTCACAGGAATTCTTCTCATTGGTTTATTGGAGTAATTTGGGTAAAGGTGTGTTGTATGAATCTGTCTGTGTGGTGTGTGGCTGTGTGTGTGGTTTATGATTCACAAGACGCACACAGGATTTAACAAAGTAGAGAACTCGCAGGGTTGTAGGTCAATTCGCTAAGAAGCTCATCGAAATTTGGTAGGGTGGAAGTGTGCAAATTGGGGAGGTTTTTAAGTGGCGTTGCATGATTGTTGTAATGAGATGATTGGGTGCGTGTCTCCACATGGGATAGCGAATCAGTAAGTGACAGTCCATTGATTAGTGAATGAATGACAGGTGCGGCGTGAGTAATGCTGGCAGTCCTTGATAGGGTAAAGGGGAAAAGTCTGTGGCAGGAGGACGGGGCAGAGGAAGTGTGTGACTTTTGTACGTTAGGAATCCCTGGTTTATTATACACACTGATGTATTTCAACTGTAGGTATAGCTCATCAATGGTGAAAATCTGCTCTCTAACCTTGTAACCCTGGGTACGACTTTGGCAGTAGCGCAGCAGGGAGTTTCTCCTGGAGCCGCCATGACGCCGCAGCAGAGCGCTGAATCCATCCTGAGGTCTGGGGAGGAGAGAGACACTTTAAGCCCCTTCCACAAAGAAAAGCCCTTATGTAGGTATTAGGCATTGCAGTCTCATTCACACTGGCCATTAAAGGTGCAGTAAGGAAGATCTGTACTGTCCCATAACCCAAAATGACCATAATATAGCTACAGGGTTTGATAGGGTTGGTGATCAATACCAATTACTTGACTTGGGTGCAGAGTTTTCTGGCTTTAAAAACTCACTTTCAGGTCTGTTCTGTTTTGGAACAAAAACCTAGACATAATACATGTCTCTGCTAGAGTTATCATAATTATTATTTGACTAGTAACCCAATAACTATTATTTGTGGTAATTGCATGCCACCATAAGCTGTGCCAGACACCAATGTGGGTGCAATTGTTTGGTCGCCGATAGCGGTTGATAAAAGTCATGGCGTATTTAATGAACTTCATGAACCTTTATTCATTTCAAACCATTCCGTCAGACAATGTGAGTAAATGCAAGAGAACATTTTTGCAAGCACCTTTAACACAGTTAATATGTGTAGTATAAAAGGTAACTTCAAGCTGATTCTGGCTGAAAATGCCACATACAACACAACACAACAGCATTGAAGGTGAATGTGTTGTGTCAGCGGCAACAAAGATAAAGGTGTAATATCCACGTACTTGATGGAATCTGACTTTTGGTCCTCATCCTGTTTCTCTGCTGGACAAATACATTGCAGTCACAAACAAAGAAAGTGTCCTTGGTGAACTTATGTTGTCAAAAGGAATGTTATGCTGGGTAAGTAAACTGGAGCTCACTTGTATAAAAGCTGGACCAGCTGTCCTGCCGTTGTAGGATGCGATCCATCCTTCTCCCTTTGGCTGGCTCTTCTTTCTGGGAGGATGTAGAGAGGACACTAAGGACCAATTCTCCATAAGCCTGATTCAACAATGAATTTCCCAATTTCAGCTTCATTTGTAAGGCCTGAATGTTGATCTCATAAAAGTGTACTGCACATTTTCACATCAATTCAACACTTGTTTTACCTTGCACAGTGGCAATGTTGTACTTGTGTTTTGCGAGGTCCCGTTTTGAGAGGGGGAGTCTGCTGGGAGGGGAAGTCGAGACAGGCTCCTGAAAGACAAAGTGTTTGCATGTTTGATAACACTTCCTTGTGATAGAGGTCACTGTCGCGGGACGTTTCATGTAGACTCACCAAGATCTTTCGGACAGCATCACAATCCTCCTTGGGTCTCTCTGCCCACATCCATCTTCTTTCTTCTTCTCTATGGCCACCAAACTGCGCAGGTATGCCTCCGCCACCCCTTTCCCTGTCAGCTGCATCTTCCCAGTCCCATTTGTGTCGTCAGGCTCATGCCTCACAGCTTTAACGCTCAGATCTTGTTTTGCCTCGTTCCCCTGTGTTTGCTCTTCAACAGCTTCCGCCTCCGCTTTAACCACTTTGTGGTTTTCATCCAAAGCTTTTTTAGCCTCAAACTGCGTTTCTTCCTCTTGTTTGTCTTTTTTAGTCTGCCCCTCCTCAGAGTCTTTTCTCTCCACCTCTTTATCGGAGACCATTATGTCTTTGGCCCTGCATGCATTCCTCAGAGCATCTAACTCGGTTCGCTCCTGCTGCTGCTGCAAAGAAAGTTCAGACAGTCGGCGGCAGGCATCTCTGTGTTCAGCTCTGAGGCTCTCCAGCTCTCTGTCCTTTTCCTGCTGTCTGCTGAGAGCCTGGGTCAGCTGGTCCTCCGCGGCCCTGTGGCTGCCCTGCAGCAAACCCAGAGCCTGCTCAGCTTCAACACGCAGCCTATCAGCCACAGACACCGCAACCTGCAGGTCACACTGGAACTGCTGCCACTCTGCCCTCTCCGTCTGCCGCGGGAGAGAGAGGGAGTCAGAAGGGAAATCCACCATAAAACTGATTTCACGAGTTATTCCTTCCATCTTATACAGTTTAGTCTATTTGTGGCCATTAAGTAAGATTTTTTACTGTCTCGTAGCACAAAAAGATCGTGATATATCTGCAGGGGGTTTGATGAGGGTTGCTGATCAATACCAATGACTCAACAAATAAGTGTTGACATTTCTAGCTTTCAAAACTCACTTTCCGGCCTCTACTCTGTTTTGGAACAAAAACTCCACACCCATTTGAAATTCAAGGCACTCCTACCTTTGTTTTAATGAAAAAAACACCTCAGAAATTCCAATGAAAATATCTGCACATTTGTGTTGTTGTTAAGATAAGTTGGTAGGTGCAGTGAACAGGTGGGAAACTGACAAAAGACACCTGATTCAACATCCAGCACAGAGTGTGTGTGTGAATCAACAAAGCACTATAATGATACAGTCTAATTCAAACATATCCAATAAATAGGGACTTTGCATCGTCTCACAAGGAAACCAAATAAAACAAAACACTGTAGCCTTGGTTGAGTTCAATGCCTTTGAACGCTACACCATTTAGCACAAGTGTTGGCGGTTAACAAATAACAATGTACAGTGACTGAGGAAAGAGAAACCTTCCAGCTGTGCAGACAATCAAACTGCTTATCACAAAGTAGCAGAGGGGTCCCACTCTGCTACTTTGTGATAAGCAGTCCCACTTTGCTGGACATCTTTTTCCAAGACATTTTCCTAACACATTATCAATCATGGTGTGCAAAGATAAACTATTCTACTGGCTTAGGCTCTGATAACTGAATCTTTACTGTAATATCCACACTGAGTTGACTGAAGACTGAATGACATTCTGCCTATAATAAAAGGTTCAAGTTATAGACAGGAAATCCCATGTATGGGCCTGTTACAAGTTTGTGTCTGGGTGAAACTGCTTTTGGATCTGTAGCGTCTTCCTAGATATTTCTTCCCTGTCCTGCTCTGTCGGTGGCACGGGAAGATGGAAATGAGAGACGTGGGTAACTGGGCAGCTTAAAATGGCCATTGCAAACAGCGATGTGAGAAGTTGTTGGTTTTAATAAGATTTAGAGTTATAGAATTTTCCTTTGATTAGCACAGGCCTATAGAAATATACTCTGAAAAGGAAAAACATACTAGTCAGTCGAAAACAATCGCAAAGCACCCCCAAACAGTGTGGGCACGCGTCCTTGTTGCAGTTACCCATACATGAGTAACAAACTAGGAAGGGAGGTTTTGTCTCTGACTCACCCTTAGTGTGTCCTTCAGGCTGCTCACCTCCTCCACCAGCTCATCCCTCTCTCTTACCAACCGCCTGAGCAGCTCTGACACAGACAAGACAAACACACAAGCACACAGCGCTGTAGAGTTTAATCTGTAGTCACTGTCGTCAGAAATGAGGAACTAATCCACTATACTTCCTGCAGAGAAACATGGTACCCAGATTACAGTTACTGTGACAAATATAGGCGATTACTTGTTGGATTGCTCAGATATCTAAAGGTGAAAAAGGCGGTTATATAATGGTTGATCATGGCTGTAAACGATAACGTTAAAATTACAGTCTGTACCTTGGACTAAATTGTCCATTTAACTTTATATTCTAGATTGACAGAGTAATCCAAAAGTATCTGAAAACAATCATGTATATTATAGAATCCAGTGGATTATACTACAAATCACAATTTAAAGCAGAAAATACGTCATTTATGACAAATTACATTTAGGTAAGCACACATAGGCTTATCTAACTCTACTTTTGAGGAAACTCCGTTGATTTATATTCCTTTAAATGCCTAAACCTTACTATAACCCCATTTGAAACGATAATCCTAGAATGGCCATTTGATCCTCATCGTTTTGATCCTGTAAGGACTTTTGTGTGTTGTGTTACATTAAGCAAATACTTCAGACACAGATCATTACATCTGGTGTTACCATGCAGCCAAGGTGACTGGACTGAGCAAAACACATCAAATCCAGATGAAAATGCACCTAAGGCACACTGGACATCTAAATCACCCAAACTGCCACATAAACTACAAAGTGTAAATGCAATGTGTCTCCAATCCACATACAGCAACTATGTAAAAGGGAATAAACTAAACACAAAGATCCACCCAGGAAGCACATGGAACTCAAATAAGTGGCAAGCAGCTTGGATAGAAAGATGGATTGTGGATGGAGGAACAAGCAAGACAAAGTGTTAACTGTGAATGTTAACGGGCAGATATTACGAGACAAAGTAACATCAGGTGTCAATGTCTAGAGGCAATCTAGATATGAGATACATGTTCATGCCAGGTGTGAAGTACACCAACTAACTGACCTCCTTTGGTTGTTCGCAGCTCTGGCAGGGATGAACCACTCCACAAACCTCAAGCGTTTTCATGTCAATAGCTTTTTCTTTTAAGCTATAAGCAAGCTTTTTACTGCCCCATAGTACAACATAATATATCTGTGGGGGGGTTCATAGGTTGATCAATACCAGTGACTCAACTATTACTTTGCCAGGTGCTGAGATTTCTGGCTTTCAAGAACACTTTCCAGCCTGTACTTTCTGCCCATTGGAATTTCAAGACACTCCTCCACAGCTGCTACAACAATGGAGGACAGAGCTACAAGCGAGTGAAGTGTTGTGAGACATTGAGGGCTAAAAGCCGATGACAAAGCGGTGTTATTATTATAGTATGTTACATTGTGATATTACCTCTTCATCTTACTTGTCTCTCCTAATGTCTCCTACACAAGCCAGAGACTTGTGTAGGAGGAGATATGTTCTATTGATTTTGTTGCAATTGCTACTGGTTGTTGTTAGGTCATAAATTACTTAATGCCCCTTTACGAAAAAAAAAGAAAGCAGTGTGGGTGTGGAGGTCCTACCTACTGCTCCTGTGGTGACATCCTGGCCGGGGCTGAGGCCTAGCGAGGCCCGGTAGTGCTCCATCAGACTGAGCAGCACCAGGGTCATCTCCTCCCCAGCCCTCTCTGCTGCTGCCTGCGGCTCCAGCCCGCTGTCCCTCTCCTGCCAGCTCTGCTCTGAAGGGGAACCCCTAGACAGTGGCAGGGACACCGGGCTGGCGAGGCTGACCGAGTTCCCTGCTGCCTCTCCACGCCTTGCTGCTGCATCGCTCCCGGTTCTCTCAGGGGAAGTGGCACTGTCTATGCTGATCACGGCCCATTCTGAGGGAACGGACATTTTTTGTGCCCAGTCGGTGATTGGAGAGGTCGTGGGAGGGGTGGTGCCGCGGGCGGTCTCGGGTGATGGTGTGCCTTTCTGCGGCGCCTTGTAAGTGGAAGCTGAGGAGGATAAGGCCATGGCAGTCAGCTCTGCTTCTGAAGGCGTGGTAGGAGGCGTGTGGAAGAAATCTAAAGGAGAACCTGGGAGAGAGAACAACAGAGTGAAACAGAAGAGGAGGTGCAAGAGAGATAAAGCGATAGAAGGAAAGGAGGTGAGAGAATACCGCTGTCCTGAGCTAATTTTAACTTTAAAAGATATCGAACATAGGATGCATTTCGACGTGGCGAACGCACTGCTTTTCGCTGATGCAGATGTAAGCAGTCAGTGTCCTCTCCCTCATTTGCTGTGCTAGGCTGATTGATGCAGCAAAGAGCTTCTCCTGCCAACGTCTTGGCTGGCAAACACACGCTGATCCCCCATGTGGCCCGATCCATGGGTATAAAACTACTTCACTGGTTCTATTATCGAACAGGAGCTCTCACAGCCATAGGCCAGTGTCCGACAGAAGGCCTCTAAAAAGGCTTTTTTCAGGAATTGTGAGAAATACGGTTGATGCATATGAATAGGTTGGCTTGGTCCCAGGATCATGACACATCCTCTTCATCTGGGAGATAATGTCAGCTGTCCATTACAGTGAAAAAAAGAGCAACATTGGAGAAACGCCACTTCTGCAGGACATCGATGACATGCTATTTCTGGAGTGCAGATGGTTAGACAGGTTAGACTTGAGAAATCTCTCATCCGTTCCCTTCCTTGTCCTGGTCTTGGACTGCAGGATTCTGCAGACTCAACATTTCCCTGGCAGGGGCATGATGTATTCTGTGTGGCTACGGCAGTGTGCTCACAGGGGAGCTATTCTCATCCTAACCTGAGTTCACTTCCTGCATACTGACAGCCGAGGGTGGAAACTGAGACGCAGTATTTAAAACAGCTGTAAATGGGAATTAGAGTGAGCGAATGTATGAGTTAGTGAGTGTCTTAAACTGGAAAACAAGGAACTTAAAGCTGCACTACGCAATTTCATACATTGGCAGCCCCACATGGCATCGAGAGGTAACTGTTTGAAAAGGACTTCAATACCCAAAAATCATGTAATGTATCATCAGTAAACTTCACACAGCGCACTCATGTTTACCAACCCAGCCAGTCTGTGATGCTTTGTACCAAAGGATATTTGAAGGGACAAGAGAGAAAAAACGAGTCTAGCTTTCTCTGGACAGAGCGCTCACTCTCTGGTGTTTAGGAAACCATTTGTATTTTGCAGTTTTCCCGAGCTTTCCTGAGAGTGTCCTTACTTGAGACCAGAATTTCATTTGGGCAAAATTCATGGCATCTCATTTAGGGGGGGATGGGGCACTATTCCCTGTTGCAGCTCCACTTTGTGATTTAAGCTGATGAGGCGTGTATATTTTTCCATAAGAATTTTGCCCAGCGCATTTTTAAAAAAGGAATCAGATAACTCAGTTGAATGAAGTACACGGGTTTCCATATCAGTTTTCCCCATTTTTGTAGCAGTGGGGGCATACTTAACTTCAGTTTAGGAAGCTTGGCTATCTATCATGGGATGTGCATTGCAATTTCACTATGTTGAAATCCAGTTGATATGTTGCTTGTTTGGGGTAAAGCAAATGTATATGATGAATTTAGACTGTAACTAGGCAACTAGCACTATGGGCCTTTCTCTGCTGAATGAATAGACATAGCAGTGTTGTCTTTCGCAAACTAAAACACATAATGGGACGCTGCCTCTTAAAGAACACAAGATACTGACTGTGGGAACCAGGAAGAGAATAGTCTGAAAACTATTCTGTCTAATGGTTTAATAGACCAAAAGGGGACAATCAAAGCATTCATGCAAGAAACTAGCCATACAGTGTGTCAGTGTGTGTGTGTAAGAAACAAAAGAGA